>JAQZBX010036449.1:0-24178 GCA_029593785.1 Cabassous unicinctus
GGCCTCCCATATGGTAAACGGGGGCTCTATCCACTGAGCCACACCCGCTTCCCCTTAATTGCTTCTTAACATGTCCTTTTTAAAATATATTTGTCTGATTTTGTGTATTGGATTTATTACGAAGGAGCTATATTTTAAATGGGTGTAGGCTATATATGCTGTTGTCTCACGGGGAACTTGAGTTTGGTGTCATAGTAAAGAAATATTCACTGAAGAATGCAGGCCTAAAAGTGTACTACAAAACCAAACAACTACTCTGTTTGAATAAGAATGTATGAGAAATTAGCTACCTGGATAGTCTCTGCAACACAGCAATAAAAATCTATTTGTGAACATGCAGAAGAGAAGGGGATCAAGGATAATAAATATTAAGGTAGGAAGCATGATTAATGCTGGATTAAGCCAATGTACATCATTGATCATAACTAAAGCTAGAGGAATCTGCATCTTAATGATGTGAAATAAGTAATTATGATGCTTAGGAAATTAGGTTTAAAATTTTCCCCAAATAAAAATAATGATGAATATAAATATTGATGAGTTGTAGGCTGCATCAATTAAATGGTATGTTTTCAATGCTAACAATTTCAGCTGGGCTGCTTCTATAGAAGGTGCCAGGGCTTTCTGTGAATGGCAGAAAGAGCCATGAAAGGAAGATCCTAGCACCAATTAAAATATTCTTATTTTTGCAAATCACAAAGGGCAAAGTGTTTGGTAGCAGGGGTTAGGAGTAGGGCCAGGTATTAGAGGCCCCCTCTAAAATGCATCCATTTTGCTTGGAGAAATCTAATAATGGCCATGGTGGGTGCTGCAATTGAATGGCAATGTGCCCATTTACCTCCCTCCTGGGCCCGTGGCTTAGATGTCCCAAGTCACTGCTCTGGGCTTTCTGGCTCCTCTGACTTCCTTGGGCGGAGGCTCCTGGGAGACAGCGTGTTGCAATTCATGCCTCTTTCACTAAATTTGTGTTTTCTCTGTGTTATTGGTAGCTGGAACTAATTTCAGATAAAGTGGTAAGGGGCAATAATGGGCCGGCTTTCCACTGTTGTTTCCTGTAGCAGTTGAGTGGTAGGGAAGATGTTTTGGGGTGAAGAAGGCAGAATGGCAAGAAAAGGGTAGGGGAGAGGACAGGGTTTTGTTCCCTTTCAGTTGTAGCATGTGTTCTGGATGAGGCTGACTTTATCTGTTAGAATCATTAAATGTGAGAGCTGAAGGAAACTGGTTCAACCTATTCATTTTATAGTTGATGAAACCAAGGCCCAGAAAGGTTAAGCAATTTTTCCAGGGTCACAAAGGTAAGTTAGTGGTTGAACAGGCATGAGACCCCAGGCCCACTGCAACCCCTTCGAGTGTGCTCCATAGGACATTTGTGCTATTGTATTTTTTTTGGATGTCATGATTGCCAGGAACATTTCATCCTCATCAGATTCTCATACAGTTTTGGACAAATCCAGATCAGTATTAATATTCACTGGAGACATAATTATAATGGAATAATATGCCTCTGTTTCTCTTTACTATAGAGACACCCTTCCCCGGATATTGTTTGCCCTACACATGGTAAGGCCAATACAACAGCATTATTTTTCAGCATGTGGGTACAGTTGTTTACAAAAGAAAATGCTTATGAAAAATAATGATTCATAAATAGTATGATTTTGATTATATGGTTTTTCATATAATTTCCTCCCTTTGAATTATACATGCTGATTTTAAAAATAAGTGAACACATACTAAAGTATATTTTTAGCACAAATCAGTGAACACCCTCATGCATTTAAGTATATAATAGGCTGGGATATTAAAATATAAGCTTATTTCTCTCTCTCTCCCTCTCTCTTCCTTTATACCCCAGACCACTGAACGTTTGTTCAGCTGTTTTTGATGTTTTAAACTACTCTTTTCTAGCCATCTGTTTAACTTTTTTTTTCTTTTATGAAAATAGACTGAACCTGTACACACAGCATTTGGGTAAAATAATTATTTTGACTTCTTGTTGATTGCATGGGAAGAGAATTTAGGCTTCAAATTAGTAAGCATATCAGGAATATTCATTCTCCCCCTCCAGCGGACAACGGTTTGAATTTCATACGACTGTTTTCTTTACCCTTTCTGTGCAGATCGCTTTAAGCACCATTAAAGGAACCAAGTGTCAATGAACCCAGCAGTGAACTGACAGTTACTTAAACAGCACACGATCCAAAGCTGTTTGAGGAATGCCAAATGCTTCTTTTTTCAACAAGCTCATTTCATCCAAGGGGAAAAAAAATCATTTCATTTAAAGATTTATATTTATGAACATGTTATGAACGTTCTGGATGTTCCCTGTAATGTTTTATGAAAGATACAGATGCATTTCCAAGAATCATGAAGCGAGCCGGCTGGCCAAAGAGACAGCTCGGCCCTTGGTGGGCAGATCCAAGGGATGGAAGGAGTCAGCAGAGTCCGGGAGAGGGATTACGCTCGCTTGGCAGCAGGGTCTGCTGAGCCTCCACCTGACAGTGTTCTGTGGAGCTCCTCTTTGTTCTGATGCTTCCTCTGCAGCTCCCCCCAGATGGGTAGTGGGAATTGACCAGCTGTTTGGGAAACAAACTAGGAAGATCATTCCTAGGAGCCCTTCCCAATAGTCCAGGTTGGAGGCCAACCACCTGAAGAGGTTGTTAGCCAAGAAGCACGTCTGCTCTCCGGTGAGCGGCTCTCTGGAGCTGGCTGCGAGCGGAAGGCCAAGAGCAGCAGAAGGCTTTCCCAGGGAGAGGGAAAGTTTCCAGGGGTGGAAGCTGACAGAGAATTCAGGCATCTACAGCAAATTTCCATCCTTTCTTAGGGTTTGCGTAGTTATCTATCATTCCAGTGGAAACGGATCTGCTGTCATTGGAACTTTCTAGTAATTTTAAGTTTTAGCCATTTTTCTTTCATTTCCTGTCTTGATTGGCTTGCTTGGTTAAAGCATGTTGCTAACTAAGAGGATGGATAGCCGGTCCCTGGAAGGGCCTGTCAGCACTCCCCAGAGAAAATCTATGTGTTCATAGGACTGGAGTCTGACCCTGAAACCTGGCCCACTAGCTCCAGTGCCAGGTGGTTAGTTAGAAGAGCACCAAGAAAAAGATGGAAAGGTTCAGCAACACACATTGGCCATCCTGGAGAGAACAGCTTAAAGCGTACCTTTGCGATGGTAGGTGACTTAGCGTGGGTTCCCCAGAAAACAGGGCCTGACACGCAGGCTTGTTTGTACCTGGCTTATTTTGGCAAAAGACCCCGAAGAACCAGGAGTGGGGGCTGGCAAAAGGGAAACGGGGAGGGTGGGAAAGGCACTCTATGGCCTGCTGATGAGCCGAGCTCCCCTGGGGCTCAATCCAGCTGAGGATTTTCTGAAGAGCCAGGGTGCACTGTCCTCAAGGAGGTACCTGAGGAGACGTGAAGGGGCATATTTATTCACCACTTGCACCCCAATAAGAAGTTTGTACCGTGGGGCTTAACTCCCTTGCACTTCCAGGCTTGCATGCATCGCCATGGCTGGGGATTCAGGAGGCAATCCACACAGAGCCTTCCCCGAAGCCAGGACAGAGGGTGAGAGACGGTGGGTGCTGCTGGGGCCGGTGCTGTCTGTTGCACTCATGGTGACACTGGTGTTGAGGATTGTCTAATGTAAAAAAGTACAGGGGGAGGACGTGAGGCGGGGCACCAAGTCTCCCATTCATTGCCCCATACCTGCTCTCAGGTGGTAGCTAGACACCGCTTCCTTCTTCTCAGAGCTGTAATACCCTTTAGCCTACACTCTACATTCCTTCTCAAGTTATGACCCTGCTTCTTTAATTTACGTAGAAAACAGAATTGATCATAAAATTAGCGCCTCATCTTTCCACCATCTTTCACCCCGGAACTCCCATACTCTTCCTTTATTCCTGTTTCAAAGGATGCATTTTCTGTGCTCTTTCCTAAACCAGTCCCTTCAGTGAGCATTTGACCTCCGGCCTTCTCGCCTACTAAAGGTCTGTGCGGTTGTGGTCTCCTTCTCTCTCTTGCATCATTCGTTTTCTCCTCTCCTCTGGCTCATTCCTTTCAGTACACAAACATACTGCAGGTTTTCAATCTTGACAGTAAAGCAATCCTTCCATAACCCCATGCCTCCATCTAGCTATTGATGCATTTTTTTTTGCAGCTCTTTGTAGCAAAGACCCATTTTCGCTTGCTGTCCACACAGCTCACTCCCCATTTTCTCTTGAACACCTCTCCAGTCTGGTTTTTGTTCCTAGCACTGCAATGAAATTAATCTTGTCAAGGTCACCAACCTCCAGTTTACCAAACCCAATGGTCAGTGTTTAATCTTTTCTTCCCTGACCTCTTAATAGCATTCAGCATAGTAGATCTACATAGTCGATCTCTCCTTCCCTTTTGAAATGCTTCCTTCTCTGAGTTTCTGGGACTGTACACGTTGTAGGTTTGCCATGGCTCACTCCACCAACTACAACTACTCAGTTTTCTCCAGACTCATTCTCTAAGTGATCTCACCCAGACCCTGGGCTTTAAACACCACCTGCATGCTGATGACTCCTAAAGGTATGTCATCTCTTCTGACCTCTCTCCTGCACCCTCAATTTATATAACCAATTGCCTACTCAGTATGTCCACCTGGTGTCTAATAGAAATCTCAAAGCTATCAAGTCCAAAATAGAACCCTTGAATTAATTCCTGCCTAGACCAATTTCCATATATCTAAACTGTGTAAAACAACAACAACAACAAAATCTCACCATTCACTCAGACCAAAAATCTAGGGGTCATTCTTGATTCCTCTCTGAAGTGGCCCATAACTACTCCCTACTCCCACTTCTTTTCCTCATTGGTATATTCTTCTCCCAGGAGCCAGAGGAAGCTTTAAAATATAATTCAAACGATTCTACTTCCCTGCTATAAACCATTCAATGGCTTCCCAGTACATTCAGATAACATCCATAAGCCTACAGGGTTGTGTAGGGTCTGGTCTCTGGTTAATTCTTCAGTGCCATCTCTGATGCTGTCCCTTACTGCCCTTCGCTTCTGCTGGCCAGAATCCATGCTATTCCTCATACATGCTATGCTTGTTGCTGCCCCAGGGCCTTTGTATTAGCTGTTCCCTCTGTCTGAAATGCTGTTCCCCCAGGTTTTCACCCAGGCTGGTCTCTCTCTTTGTGAGGTCTCTGCTCAAAAACCTCACAGAGATATTTCCTGAACACTATTACTAGAAAATCACATGGATAGTTATGCTTTACCCTCTTTTACACTCTTTTTTTCATAGTATAAATTATTTTCTGCTATATATATTTATATATCAGTCCCAGCGGTGAACCAACAATTTTTAAAAAGCATGTGATCCAAATACATGTATATATATATATATACACACATGTATATACATGTATATATATATATAAAATTGTCCACTTTCTGCTCTCTGACTCCATGACTGGAAGATAAGTTTCATAAGGGCATAAAGGACTTTGTCTTAGTCACATCAGGCAAGGCCAGTACCTACAACAATGTTTAGGACATAAGAACTCAGTAAACAGTCATTGAAAGAAGGAACAAATAAAGATACTCCTTAATTTAAAATATTGCTGCCAAATTATCACAAATAGTCACTTTTGAGTCAGTAAACAGTCTCAAAATCCTTCTAATAAAAAAACCCATCAGTTTGATGGAAGCATGTAAACTCCTACAATATAAGAAAGAAAATTGATAACACAAAAGAATTTAAAACTATTGGGAATATTATTATTCTCTCATATATTGTGAATGATTAAAAGCACATACACATATTTTTGGAGAATCCTATGAAAAATTGAGTTTAAGTAGAATGCTCTTATCAACAGTTACCTGGGGTCTTATGTATGCACAAGAGTTTTCAAAATTTTGCTCACAGCCTGCAGCATTGGTTCCTCCTCCAGCCCCTTCCCTCCATCTAGGCTTTGTGGCACATGTTCTCAGGCTCTTGGAACTGCTCAGGGTCTTTTGTTCATCTGCTGTCTTCTTAATGCCTGGGAGATCTTGACTAGTTTTTTCTGACACTGGAATTGATAAGATCCAAGATGCAAAGGAATTTTTGGGGGGAAGGTGTTGGGGGATTGAATCATGTCCTCCACAAAAGGCAAGTTCAGGTCCCAAGCCCTGGTCCTGTGGGTGTGAACCCATTTGTAAATGGGACCTTTAAAGATGTTATTAGTAAAGGTGTCCCAGACTGAATGAGGGTGGGCCTTAAACCTATAAGGCTGAAGTCCTTATAAACAAGGGAAATTGAACACAAATACACCATGGGCTGCAGCCAGAAGCTGGAAGTCAATAGAATCAGATAGAGAAAAGAGAAGATGCTGTCCTATACATTGCCATGTGAAAAGCCATGGGACCCCAAAGATTGTCTGCCCGCCAGAAGATGCTGACCCCAGGAGCAAGCGAGCCTTCCAGTCTCTGAAACTGTGAGCCAATAAATTCCTGTTGTTAAACCAACCCATCGAATGGCATTAATTTTAGCAGCTGAGAAACTTAAACAGAAGAGAAATCAAGGCCTGCTTTAATTTTAGGCCACCTAGACCAATTTAGCCTGAGTTGAAAAATCTTCCCCTGTTTATAGGCTGGCTCTTGAAAGTTCCCACTGAAATCTGGGACCTAAATCCTTGCAGTTAACAGGGTATCCCTGTTAAGCTTTTTCCTCTTGCTTCCTATTTCCTTCATGTACCTAATGGGAAAGAACAACGAGCTTTGTATACCTGAGATCCTCTATTTTTTGTCAACAAGGATCCATCACCACTCCATTTTAACAAAGGTTATACCTTCTTGCACTCCGCCCTAATTTTACTTTGACATAAGAATGTAAAAACAGTGGAAAGAAGTAATGCTTCTATTAACAGGAAGATGGCAAATTTCCATTTTCCCATTCTTTCATTTATTGATTCGTTTCTATATAAGACAAATATCTGTTGAGCTCTTACCATTTATGAGGCACTATAATGAGCATAAAATCCCCTTAAGGAGCTCATATGATAGAAGAGGAGGTAGATGTTATTCAAATAATTTGTAATCAGGACATCGACACTGTCTAAATAAAATAAATGATATATCAGAGGAGCCTGACTTAGTAGAAATGAACAAGAAAGGGAGGGATGCTATGAAGGGAGGAGAATGAGAACAGAATCCAAGGAATTAGGCCTCAGATAAAAAAGGAGCTCAGCATACCAGGAACAGAAAGAAGACTTGAGAGAAGAGAGTGGAGAGAGCAAGCTGAGAAAGGCCCGGCAATGAGGTTGGAGAAATTTGATGTCAGATCATGCTGGCTTTTAGATGTTTTTAAGGATTTGTGTTTTATCTGAAGAACAACTAGAAGTCATCCCAATATAATTTTTTAAAAAAGCCTTTTTGGCCATTTTATGTATTACTGGAGGTAGAAATAAAATGAGATGTGTTCCAAAATGTCAGGTTAGAGGGGATAGTGGTTATAGTATGAAGAGATGACAATGCCACTGAAAATAATAGAAATGCAAGTGATTGAAATGCGTTTACTCTAAAGTTTAATCTACCAGCAAGTGCAAAGGATTGTTTTATACCTTTTCCTGTTTTGAAAGGGGAGGTTGTTTATAGTCACAGGGCTCTTGGAAACAAGTGGTAAGTGTAATTTAAGGATTAATTACTCATTGTAGGAAGCGGGAGTGGCTCAGTCGATAGAGGCCCCGTTTACCATGTGTGAGGCCCCGGGTTCGCTTCCCAGGGCCTCCTTGTGAGGGCAGGCCGGCCCGCACGGCGCGAGGGGCTGATGCAGCGGGACCTCACAGCAAGGGGAAGATAAGCAGACACGGAGAAGACACACAGCGAATGGACACAGCAGCACAAGCAGCAAGGGGGGGGGGATAAATAAATAAATAAATAAATAAATAAATCTTTAAAAAATAAAAAATAAAAAATAAATTATTCATTGTAAGGAGACAGAAGCTAATTATGGAAAATGCAAAATCTATTGACTTCATAAGAAACCCCATTTCAAGAGCACATGGACAAATAGAGAATTTAAAAATATTTTTTACAAGTCTCTTTCTTCTACCATACATAATATATTTTCTACCTGGAGTAATTCCACGGTGAGAGCATTGAAAACTTTGCATGAAAGGTTAAGTGTATTTTTCAACTATGTAATAATTTATGCATTATTCTTTAACTTTCAACCTTGTTTTTACCACCAATATGGAGAAAGATTAATCTGCTCTTTTCATTTTTTAGATCACTTTTTCAGATTAAAACATCTTCAATTGAGGCAGTATGTTAAACTTTTTGCAAATTTCCATTGTAACTTGGGTATTCATTGAAAATATAAGCAATTACCTTATTCCAATTTTATCCCCATTCTCTATGACCAAAAATGTTTTCTTGTCATGGTGGTTTTTGTTGTTTTTGAATTTGGGCCATCTTTATGATGAACCCAATAATGAGTAAATGAGCTGACTATGCTAAGATGATTCTTTCCTGTTTTGCAATATGACTAAATTAGGATATGTAAAATTCTAAAGCAGAGAAAACCTATATAATTGCTTCAAGAGGGAAATTTCTCAAATCACTAATCCATTTAGTGATTTCAATGTCCATTCCTAAAACTTTGAGGTATGAAATTGAAAGGGCAATTACTCTGCCAATTTTACTCCCATAGACAACACCACTGTCCAACGTATTCTCAGAGCCTGGCATTATTTCCTAACCAGGGACATTGGGGCTACTTGGTCCAAAGGAAGGAATGGCAAAACCAAGGCAGAAATTGAGTGACTAGAAAATCAGCACAGAAAACAGAGCCTATAGAAATCAGTAGATGGAAAGAAAAAGTAGATGGCAAAAGTAAAAAAGCTGGTGGTGAAATACAGGGCATGGAATTATCATTTTAAAAAGAGCTAAGAATAATAGAAACAAAATATCAGAAACAAGGGGACCTAGAAAAGAACTCAGTGCGTGTACTTCTAGTGGGTAAGACAGAACATGATGCCTTGTAAACCCCCCTCCAGATGCCCTTTTCCCTGCTTCCTGGCCAGGCAAGCACAATAGAAAGTAGAGCTGAAGTTCAAAAACAATTGTCCAGGTAATTCATCACACAGGGGTCCAACCCCGGGTTCTCTGAGACTAGGAATAAACTAAATATCTGATAGCTTTCGCA
The DNA here is from genome assembly GCA_029593785.1 of Cabassous unicinctus. Classification (NCBI taxonomy): domain Eukaryota; kingdom Metazoa; phylum Chordata; class Mammalia; order Cingulata; family Chlamyphoridae; genus Cabassous; species Cabassous unicinctus. The sequence continues at coordinate 9,161 of JAQZBX010036449.1, forward strand.
GTATAAGTCATCATGAGTATAAAAGGAAACTAAACTTCCTATCCAAACGCAGAGTATCTCTTTTCATTTGTCAGAATATAGTCCCAAATAATGGTATCCTTTTTTTTTCAATTTTATTTTTAAAGAAGCTTTAGATTACATAAATGATACATTGAAAATATAGGGGGATTCCCATATAGCCCTCCCCCTCCCACACTTTTCCTCATTAACAACATCTTTGATTAGTGTGGTACATTTGTTACAATGCAGGAACACATATTGAATCATTGCTACTAACCATTGTCAATAGTTTACATTATAGTTTAATCTTTGTACTGCACATTTTTATACGTTTTGACAAAATGTATAATGGCCCATATCTGTCATTGCAATGTCATGCAGAACAATTCCAATGTCCCAATGTTACCTTTTTCAGGTAACAGTAAGAGGAAAATTTGATTTGGAAATCTTAAAATCTATTTTGCCATTACTCTACTTTGGTCTTAGTAATAAAAATGGGAATTTACTCTGAATTAGTGGTTCCCTCTCCCTCTCAAATCTCTTAGCTTTGTATTTAGCATCAATTAAAATTCTAACCAGCTGCTCACTATGTTACCTTATTCAGCAGAGTAATCTCTGCTTTTTGTAGAGATTTTACTTTGATGTGGTGTCCAGGATGCCACAAGCATCTACTGAGTTACATTTAGTGACATTTGTAAACTCTCTGATTCAGTATTTCAACTGTGCTTTTCATAAGACTAACTTTATGAGCTCCTCCTTCCTCTTAAAGAGCTTCCTGTGGCACTTTTTCCTTGAAGCTGGTTCATTCCCTCTTTGCAAAGAATGAGACGAAAACATTTGATATTGTATTTGTTTCTTAAAAAGTAAAGTTTTAAGGTATTTTAACCCTGCCATGTACATGGCATGAGACCACTGTCAATGAGTCTTCCAGGCTCTATATGGCCTTCTGATGATTTCGAGCCACTGGGATATTGCTGTTTTTTGTTTTTTTGTTTTCGTCTGGGGACCTCCAAATTTGATGAACGATAACACACTAATTTTGAGACTCTCTCCTCACTCATCTCAAACTGTGGATGGCCTCAGATTTTATTCCAAGCATATTTTCTGTATCTCATTCTAGGAAGTTTTAGATTAGCTGAAAATATGTATAAACAACTTTGAAGATTTTTTTTCTGTAATTAGAGTAATTTTTTGCATGCTCTGTTCTGCTAGTTGAAGCTACCAAGTCTGTTGAGATCTGTGGATCGTTAAGAGCTAATCTTCTCTATAATTTTTTAAACATCATTTTTAAAAACTGTTCAAACCAAAATCAAACTACAATAGCAATCTAATGGGACTATTTCTTGCAAATTGATTTATTAGAAAAAACACCTTTATGAAATATGTAAATTGCTAGAAGCCTTGCTTGTTTGGTTTCCTATTAAGAAGTTCCTTAAAGAAGAAAAGAAACCGGGTCTCCTTAGATCTATTTTAAGGAGCACCCTTGCTTACTGGGTGCTTTATCCATTGACACCCATGCACAGTGTTTACATGGTTTTGAAGAATAGCTTACCCTTTCTTTCTCTTCTTAAATTCATGCCTAGGGAGACGGGAAAGACTCTGGCACTTTTATTGTATATGTAGTGAGCTAGAAATGGCGGCTTGAAGAGGCACCTCCCCACTTAAGACTTAACTACAGCCCTCCATGCTTTGTTCTGCTTTCTGGCATCTTGATTGTCCCAATTAATTTTTCAAAGTGTGTGAGGTCCTAACAGCAGGGCCTGAGCCAGGCATTCTCAAACTTAGAGTTAGGGTCTTTTATTTATTTTTTTTAAGAGGAGAAGAGAAGCGTCCTGGGAATGAAAGCCATGTTGCTCAGGGGATGGTTTTTCCCCTAAAACAATTTCACATAAGCTTACTTTATTAAAACACACACACACACACACACACACGCACACACACTCACCCAATTTAATTACCAGTGCAATAATCATCTAGAGAGGCAGGAACGGGTTGTACTAAGGGTCACCAGAGCCCCAGAGAATTAGTGTGGCACATTACCAAGTGTGGCTGCTGGATTTCCCTCTTCATTCCCTGACCACACCTTCCTGTCCCTTCCCTCACTAACCCCCCTAACTCTACACCACTGTTTTCCCTAGAATGTCCTTTGACAGTTCATTAAAGCACCAACTTTCCAAGTTTCTTGAGAAAAAATATTCAGTTTCCCACAATGGATCTGATCAAAGCTTTCCTTAGTCCTCTGCTTAAAGTTTTCATGGACCACACAGGATGTTTCCCCTTAGGTCTTACCTCTAGGTTGTCCTCTAGGCTAATCTGCTAATCTGATTTACCCTATACCTATTCCTATATTTGCCTCTGCATTTCTTTTAAGGTCTATCCTTTGCTGCAGGGGCTCTTTCTTCCCACTTTGTTATTTGCTGTCCTGACATTGTAGGTAGCAGAGGATTGAGGGTCATGTAAGGAGGGGAGGATGACTCTGAGATAGGAATCAGGTTGGGCACCTGATGACTGGAGAAATGCCAGAAATGTGGGGTCGATTGCCAAGATAAAACCAGGCTCAGAAACCCAGGAGGAGACCAGAGTTGGAGAGCATGCAGCTACGAGAGGTCTGGAGAAAGGCGAGTCAGAAGGTCAGCACTAGGCAGGAAGTCAAACCAGTAGCCACAAGATGTCAGTACCAAAGGGCTTGGAGATTCAAGTAACTACCACCTCAGAAAGGAAATCTTGGGGAGTATGAGCCCGTCTCATGCTATGGTCATGCAAGGGTCTGCCAAGGTGGATAAATGAGCCATGTGAATGAGCTGGCAAATCGGCTAACAGTGCTTAAACAGGAATGGCGTTATGGATTCCTTGTTCTATACTCCTCTACTTACAACTTTTCCCAACCCCTCTAAATGGATGAAATCCACAGTTCTGTTTTCACTCAACACACTGCCAGTTAGAGTTGCCTTCTTGTTTGTATAAGATGGAAATGGGTTACATATTTAAGTTTATGTCACCGTTTTTAATAATCCTATATTCCCTATATACTTTTTTCTAGCAGGTGGAAGTAGAATATTTTTAAAGAAAACTCTTTCTAAATTATTTTGATGGCAGAATATGGAGCACCAGCTCTGCCGTCGGCACTTCTCTCCGGCAGCCGTCATTTTAATCGGGGCACAACTTCCTGCTGAGCTCCTTCTTTACCTTGGACTTCTCAGCAGAGCTCTTTGGGAAGCTACAACCGATTTGATTGAAGAGGCATCTGAGTTGAGACATTGAGCACCCTTGGCCATCCCCTCATACAGATGAGGAAATTAAACATATTTGATGATGGTATTGGCCTTAGAGTTTGGGGAGTAGTTTTCTTCTTTACCAAAAGCACAGGCAGATAATTGCCTGAAACAAAAACAGCATGAATACAGATAGTCAGAACTCAGCTTTGAAAATGGGCATCATTTCTTCTCTGGGAGAGGTACAACAAAAATTGGCTGTGAATTCTTCCAGTAAATTAAAGAAGTTTCTCACTCTTTCTCTCTAAGCAGAGGAGGCGTTTCAACCTCTCTGCTGATACAGTCCCTGCTCTCACCTTCACAGAATTGCTTCCTGTGTTGAATTATAGACAGAGGTTTTTTGGACACAGACCACTGTCCCCTAGGGACAGGACCAAGGCTGTTTATTTTGTATGGGACGATAAAGTCAGAATGAAACCTGTATCCCCCTGGCAAAAAGCCAATGCTTTAGTCACCATGTCACTCAACTTTTCTCCCCATGTATATAATTACAACATGAGTGCCCAGCTTGACATTTCAGTCTGAGTAAAAGGAGACATAAAAATCCAATCCAGACGTATAGCAGACAAGAGACTATCAATTTTGGCTTTCAAAAATACAAATATTAGGATAAAGGAGAAAATAGATCATTACAATTCAGAATGCTGACTTAGTAGATTAAAATCACTGCATGCCATCTGGACCAGGAATACCTGGGTAAGAAAGGTCAGGTGAGGTGTGTGCACGTGTGTACCCACGTGTTAGTTTTGAGGTTATGGAGACACTGGAAGAAGGACACGCACATTGAAGGTAAAGGAAGGAGTTGGAGGGTTTCCCGTGAATGCTTCATTATTTTGCCACCATATCTTCCTGTAGGTGGCAGCACTAACAAGGCTGGGGTTACAAGAGAAAGGTTTAGTTTCAGATCCTTCAGAAGAATTTTTAGCAACGTGAATACATGAAGACATTATGACCCGTGTTTTGCCTTTTTAATTGACTGTAAATGCTGAAAGCCTTTCAAGTAACCAACCTATTACTCAAATGAACACACACACACACACACAAACACACACACAGAGACATTTTTGTTTTAAGAAAACAGACCTAAGTTTTGTAGTTTGGCATTACCAACTGCTCTAGATATACTTAGTGCATTTAATGTTCTTGGCATGTGGGGGAATGTACGTGGTCTGTTCTGCTTGAAATATCACTGCTCAGTGATAAGCAGAAAGGAGAAATTAATCCAGACCTTTTACTTCGGTACATATTCAGAAGTTAATCATAGAGAATTTGGTCTGATTTAACATGTCGGGCCTTAGTTTTTGAGGAAAGTAAGCATAATTTCAGATATTAGCATTATCTTAGTTATTCAGTAATTAGGAGGTTACAGAAATGGTAATGAAGTTAAGAAAATAAAACAAAATTCCAACCACAAAATAAATACTAAGATTTTATTAAAAAAACAGAATAGATATTTTCTGTTGTCATCAAAAACAGTGCTAAAAGTGAGCATGTTGAGAATCTGGTTTTGTAAAGTTTAACTATTGCTAATTGCAAAATTCTAAATTTATGATAGAGTCATGAAATAATTTAATATTTCACAATATGCCCTCTTATATCATCCCTAATTTTTCAAAACTGTTTTGGGGTTTATTTTATTTCTCCATCTAGACTGTCATCTCCTGAAAACCCATATTATTTTATCAGAAAACTTAAGCCACTGGCCCAACCTCACGTAAGAGCTAAAGGGCCAGCACTGGAGTCTGAACCCCAGTGTGGGTGATGATAGTTTCTCCTTACTTTCACAGCCCTGCCCATAGGGGGGACACAGAGTAGGTGCTCTAACAAGCTGATGGATTCTATTATTTTAGGATAACATTATTCTAGATGATTCTGGTTAATTCAACAGCTGCCCGTTATCTATGTTTAAATTAATGAGGCATTTTTGATTCACAGGGAGGAGTAGGGGAAATAATGATTTTCTTATCTAATTGCCAAGGCACTAATGCTATTTTTCACTGCAGAGACCTTTCAGAAGGAAGGTGGAAACTCTGACTCTCATGTCTGTTTTCAAATTTCTCCTTTGGAAATTTTCTTCTTATATATTGTTAAATTGGTTTTGCTTTATTTAACCTTTTGGGTGATTTTTCTAATCTTGTAAATGAGAGTTTTCTATGCTGTGTAGAATTTTTCAGAGGAATTTGCTTTTCAGGTTAGCTGACTGATCACTCTCTATCTCTGCCAAGTAGAAGAGTTTCTTGGCTTTCCACATGCCATCTTTTCTAGAGCAACAATGTGCTTCATATACTACTTATATGAGCTATGTTGATATATATTCAATCTGTAAGAATTTTAGTCTGAATACCCTTAAAGTAAAGCATTTTTGTGGTATTTCTTCTGGAACTCCCTCAAGAACAAGCAATGTGGTAATATTTCTCATCGAATACTGCATTTTTCTTCCAGTGGTGGCATAAGAAAACCACGAGAAAATTTGCGTTCCTAAAAGACATCTCTTCTCTCATTCAGTGTTTTTGAGAGAAAGCAGTGTAGACAGGCGGTGGTAACATTTAATAAGAGAACTTGGCACTCACAAGTGCTTTTAACCTATGAACATTAAGTGCTTTACAAGCATTACTTAATTAATCCCCCAGCCCCCATATGGGGTGGGTAAATCATATAACCAAGGTTGAGTGTTCATTGCAATTTTGTGACCAGGAAAACAGCTATAGAACTGTCCACTATTAAAGTAGTTTTGTGCCACAGAAGGAAGCTTAATTTTATTGTTCAGCTGGGTTGGGGGAGGGGAGCTAACCTATTCTGTACAGTGTTAGACACATGAATTATGTTAACTTATTTTTACATCATAAAAGTTTGGCAAGGAATTAATTGCTCTCTCTACTTTATACTAAGGTCAAAGACCTTGATATGTCCAAATTCAAATTCTTCATAGACAGAGAGACTTATGTCTGGTTCTGAAGGTTGTGAGTTTCCATAGCATCATAATCCTTCACTGCGGATCTAAGTTGTGTGTTGTCATTTATTGAAACCAAAGACTTTTTTGACATATCTTTGACATCCTTTCGCTAGTTGGCCTCAGCACTGCTTCCTGCTACTTGGCCAGGCGGGAACAAATATCTCATATGCTTTGTTAGGCAACATGATTTAAATTACTTGAGACATGAATAGGAACATAACTTTATTGTTCAGCCCTCATTTTTATTAAATTTTTACTTATATCATTTTCTAGGGTTGAAATTCAATTTTACCAACTACAATTGTCTTCATAGATCATGAATACCTTGGCTCAAAGAACAATCTCTTAATCAACTTAAACTTCTCAATTTTAGGACCATTCCTGGCCCATACTGGGTAGTCAGTATGATTTGATAACTAATAACATCAGAGATGCCTTTTCCTATTTGCTGTCCAGATTTCGTTTATTTCCTATAGTTTACATAGTGACGTTTCCTAGATTATTTAAACTGGGCAAATTATTGAATTGTTACAATAATTATAATGCCATATTTAGATGAACTTATAATAATAACACTTTATCATTTGTAATAAAGAAGAATAATGTACTCTCTCACTATTTCACAAAAGCATCAAGGAGCTTAAAGGAAAGGAATGGTACAGAAAATAAGAGTTGAATCATGAAATGAAAGTGTCACTGAGCCCCAATCCTTTGGTGTATCCTATGCCTTTATTATAATTCTGAAATATTTCCATGATTGATACAAATGAAGTAAAAAATGCTGCTGGAAGCATTATGTTGCTTTTTCTAAAAACAATATAAATTATACATAAATGACTTCTTTTTGAATATATAAATTATAAAGGAAGCCTATATTTCAAACCCAGCAGTCAGAATGTTCTTTTAAAAACATGAATCAATGTTAACCCCCTATTCAAAACTGTCTCTTGGCTTCCTGTTTCATTTAGAATAAAGCCTAACACTTCAGATCGACCTTAAAGGCACTCAATGGCCTGTCCCTTCCTTTTCTCAGGTCTATCTCCTAACGTGTTCCAGGCATACTGGCTTGCTTACTGTTCCTCCAACAGGCCTCAGGACATTTGCATATTCTCATGCCTTTTGCTGCAATGCCTCTGCTCCCCATCCCTCAGTTTCCCCATGCCCCCCATCCCCTGTTATTTTGTTTATCTCTCTACTTAAAAGCTACCTCCTCCATCATCCTGATCCAATTCTCCTTCCCTGGTCTGCATACATGCTCAATCTCTACCCTTCTGGGTTGCTTTACTTTTCCTAATTTACTTATCATAACCTGTCATTGTATTGAAAATGCCCAGGAGAGCAGAGATTTTTGTCTATTTGGTTCATTGCTGTACTGCCAACATCTATAGTCCATTCATTTGTGAATGACAGAATGAATGAGCTGCTGAGTCCATTTATAGCGTTGGAGCTTTACTATAGGAATTGGCTCACGTGACTGTGGGGATGGACAAGTGTGAATTCCATAGGACAGACCACAAACTTGGAACTCTGAAGAAGGTTTTCAATGAATTCCCCAGGAGAATCTGACTGGCTGAAGTAGAGAGAGAAATTCTGCCTTCTGCCTGCTGGAATCATCAGTTCTCCCTTTAAGGCCTTCAACTGATTGGATGAGACTTCTCCCATAGCTGAAGGTAATCTCCTTTATTGATTGTAGATGGGATCAGCGATAGATGGAGTCAACTGACTAGTGTTTTAAATCCACAAAAGCATCACAGTAACAATCAGACTAGTGCTTGCTTGACCAAAGAACTGGATACTGTAATCTGGCTAAATTGACACAAAAGCTTAACTGTTATGCTATTTACGTGTTGTAACTTGATTTTTTCCCCCAAGGCTTCAGAATCCCCACATCACAAGGTGGTGGTTTTGAAAATGCAGGTGAGGCCATATTGCTCCTTATGAATATTCCTCATCATAACTAAGTTTTGTTGTTCATTTGTTTTCTTCATGGATGTGATACTCCTCAACGATAGGCTGAGCAGAAGCAAAAGGCTATAGCATTTCTTTCTTTCTTAATTTGCTAAATGCTACCACAAATACAACTTGTGGTGCTCAGTGTTCTCAGGGTTAGGAACTAAGACAAGTCACTACTTAAAAGGCTACATAATCATAATTCAGTGCTATGATTTGGCTCAAATAAATACTGGTCTTTAGCCTGCCTCTTTTATTCCTGCTACTAGCTAGCTGATAATACATGTCCATTTTGCAGAGAGCTGACTCAGAACAAATAGTGAAACATTGTTTATACAAGGTTATATTATTAGTTGGGTTGAAATAGGAAGAGGAATTCCAGCCATGTTTTTCACCAGCTTTCTTCCCCACATTTAACGGAGGAAATGAAAATGCTTCCAAGGCTAATCTTGAAGGTCTTCACAGAAAAAAAGTGTGGTTAAACTGGTCTCCAGAGAAGGACCAGTAACAGCGTTTGTTTTACCACACTGCCTGTCAGCCCTTGATGAAAAAAAGCTTTCCTCCAAGGGGGAAACTTTCCCCCTCCTCCAAATAGAAGGAAAGGGTCATATTAACATTGAGGAAGGCTGAGTATCCTACCCAGGGATACAAAATAAGTTTCTATCTTAGTTGCTTATGATTTTTCAAGTCAAAGGAGCTTTCTAGCAAAGATTTTTTTGGGCACTTCTATTTTGAATGTTATAGAAATAATATGATTTTGTAATTTTAAAAGACCTTAATGGAACCAATCTCTTCACTACAGATGAACAGTTCAGTGATTGGTGACTGATTTGCAAATGAAGCCTGTCTTGACACTCAGTCAGTTCTGTTCATTCCAGGCAAGCAACCCTCCTAACTAAAGGAGAAGAACTACCAAGAATTCCTTTGAGGAAAATGATGTTTCTTTTCAATGTTAAAATTTCAGTGCTGAAGTTTCTCTGTTCCTTCCCCAGAAAACTCTTATCTAACCATTTACCAATTCATTCACAATGTCTTGCATATCCCAATACATTTCAGAAACAAAAGAAAGTCCGTGAAGCTAGCAGCTGTTCGTGACACCTATGGAGTATTTTAGGGCATTTGAGTTCATAATTACTTAGGGGCTGAATTTGAAAATATATGTGTTGACACTAAAGTTCACCACTAGGTATACATTTTCTTGATTAAGATTTTAACACATGTAACTCAGGGGTTTATCAATGATGGGAAAATCAGTTTTTCTTTACCGTGGCAGGGGATCATGATAATTTTTAGGAGGCAGCATCCTGTTCAGTGTATGTTCTAAGTGGAATAATCTTTGTATTGTCTCTGCAATATCATGTGGACAGCTAAGGTTTGACATAACAGCAAACATTTCTGCATTTCCCCTTTCCAAATTTTGATTGGCAGGAAGGTGGGCACTGCATACAAAGATGGGCTTTAAAGTAACATAACTGATTTTCAGGTAGGCTTAGGGGGATCATTGATGTTACCCTGTAATCAGGCTTTATTATTCAAGGTGCTACTAGGGCTTTAAATGTAGAAGCAGGTGCTAGCCTCATGGACTTTATTTTAGTATTTTAGTACATGGAGGACAATATGATTGAATTGGTAAATGCTTAGATTTGAGTATGTGGGGGAAGGCACAGAGAAGCTCTTTTCTCCTAGCAACCCAATACATCTACGAAGACTAAGTATACACACATTTCAGGAATTAAAACATATGCAAACCAGCGGGCTTATGGCAGGGATTCTTATCCTTTTATGGTCCCCTTTATGGTCTAACGACTCTGTAACTTCAAAATAGTGATGAGCACAAGTGATATTTCAAGATACTTGCAACAAGCATAATGTGTTATAGAAATATTTGCAACATTACTGTATTTATAATATAAGAAAATACTAAATTTCAGTTAGAGGGTAATGAAAATAAAAATGTAATTTTTTTTCTCATTATGGACCCCTTGGGTTCTCTGGTCTCAATATTAAAAACCACAATGTAGCCAACAAAAAACTATTTATTTGAACTACCTTCTGATACTGAGGTTTATTTACTACTCTTAGATAAAAATCTAATGTACATAAAAATGCAGTGAGGTTTAACTAACTCATGGAAGAATATTTCATAGGAGGAAAAGGGGCCAGTGTTTGAATAAGCACATGCTTGCCTTACCTTTAGAATTCTCCATACCTTTAGACTTTTCTGAAAAACATAAAAGCCAGATCCCTGTTTTGAGAAGGAGACTATCTCCCTGATAAAGATGGACAGAGAGCTTCTGGATGCAGACTTGACTCGTTTACTTATTTCCCCAGAGTTCAGTAGTTCCATGTTTATGTACTTAGGCTTCCTTTGGCTGAAACGTTTCTTTGTTTTGGCTTTGCAGAACCAAGGCAATTGTCCAGATAATTTTAGCCAAAATCCATTTTGGACACTTTCTGGGTTTTACACAGCCATGTAAGGCTTGTACTTTATTTATTAACATTTTAAACTGAGTTAAAATCTACGCTAAACTTCATTTACAGACACACGTTTTAATAAAAGAAGCTTGGTGACTGCAATGTTTAACCCTCAAATAAATTTTTTCCTCTTTTTATTTTTTATTTTTTTGGTTGCTGAGGCTGATAGTAAATTATGTGTTCATTGTTTAATTAAAATTTGAAAATATATGGAAATACAATTGTAAATAAGTTGTGCAACATTGTACTAAAAAACTATATTTTGACAAGAGTACATTTTACCTCAAATTAACAAAATTAGTAATAATTATAAAACTGTACTAAGTTGAATAAGACAAAAGTGGGGAAAGGAATGGTCCTGAAATCTATTAATGGTTTCTTACGTATAGGTATTGAACATGTTATCTCATTCAATCTTTACAGTAATTGCAAGAGGAAGGTATTGTGTTATTATTAATGGGAACCACAATTAAATAACTTCCCAAGGTCCTACTAAGTAACAGGCAGGGAATGCATGCCCAAATCTTTCTGCCTCCCTGTGAACGACAGCTCTGGATGTGTAGCTAAGAACAAACCACAGGCATTATGGACACAATATCCAAGACATCTCATAACAGAATGACCTCAAGCCAATAAATATAAACACACTGCAGCTTGGAATTAGCTTTTCTTTTTCTTCAGATTTTCCCAAGGAGATTTTTTTCTTTTACACTTACTGTTTTGACACAAAACTAAGTTAAGAGATCAGTTTTTAAAGCATAAACCTGACTAATAAATGAGAAAGTTTATTTGACAGTTGAATCACAGTAAAGCTATTTTTAAAGCCACATTTCAATAAGTTATTTAAGTTGCATTTTTCAGCGAAAGAAGATATTTTCTTACCAGATCCAGCAACTCTTAAAAGTATTATTGTTGTTGTTGTTGTTGGTTTGGTTTATTTTGTTGTTACTTTAAATCATACTACCAGAATTTCTATTTCGCGCTATGGGGTATAGGGGAGTGGTGAGCAGACCACAATAGAAACAATCTTCTGTCTTTGTATAAAGGTAAGGTTTTTGCAATCTTTTGTCATGCTCTTCTGGTTCTCTCTCTCTCTCTCTCTCTTTCTCTCTCTCTCTTTCTCTTTCTCTCTCTCACTGTCTCTTTCAGCTCCAGGACGGCTGTGTATTCTGGGGTCAGTAAAAGAGCAGCTAACAATTTGACACAGTGTTTGGATTCTCACCCCCACACAACAGACCCTCATTACAGAACTGTTAATCACTGCCAAAGGAGCCAGTCCCCTGATGGCTCACAGTTCCCCTCCCCCAAGGAAGATCTTTCCACACTTGGTATCACATTGCACTGTAATTACAACACCGGGACTGAGGGGTTTAATTGTACATTAGAAGCCAGGAGGCTTTTTTTCTACTTGGGTATAGGTTTCTTAAAATATTTAGTACATGTTTGCACACCAGTAAGAAGCAGAGAATTTGAAATTTGTTCACACAGACATATATACCTTACATAAAAAGGACCTTAAGCTCAGTTCTCTTGGAGTCAAAATTTCGTTCCTAAATGCTCCAACTTGCCCATGTGGAATTATATATATTTTTTTGTAATTGAAAATTGCCCCATTTTTTATTTGGCTATTAGGTTAGTGAAACAACTACCCATTCAAAAGAGAAAAATTTCCTCCATCAACAGTTATTATGTTATTAAATAACAAATACTAAAAACAGTTATTTTTCTGCTGCCAAATGGCCAGGCTGGCTGATGGTTTTTGATTCGTCCCCAGTGCACCCACTGAAATGATCGGGTGTGCCGATAGCCTTATACAGAGGTAAGGGGTGGGGAGCTAGGGTTTGATTTTACATGAAGACCTCTTTGGCTAATTTCAGTGTTCCTAGCTTATTTTTATTTTTTTAAAAAAGCTTATATTTTCATTTCACAATAAAATGTAAAGCTGTATTAAAAATGTAGTCTCTCTAGCGACAATGTGAAGATTAAAGAAATTATGTAAAGAGGCTGCTTTTTCTTGCCTTAGTAGCTTAGATTAGCCAAATGGAGAGCTCCTGCATTCATGGCGATCATTTTCTAGATTTTCTGTCCTTCACATCTGAACCATTCTAGGAAACATTAAATTGATTACCTTAAACCAGCTAATATCCACCAACTTACTTTGAATATATAGTCTTATTTGTGGACTATTAATAATATATTAATAAAACTAAAACTAATGTCTGGCAATGATCCATGCTGTGATCAGAGTTTGTACTTCTGTTGATATTTCAGTCCTCTCCACAGTTGTTGAATAATGGAAGTAGTGAGGATTCTTTTGATTGTAAGTGACAGATGTCCAAGTCAAATTGACTAGGAAGTCAAAGTAGAACATCTCCCATTGGAAACTGAAGAGAAAGAGAGATAGAGAGATAGAGATAAAGATAGAGATAGAGGTGATAGAGATAGAGGAAGAGGTAGAGATAGAGATGATAGAGATAGAGGTAGACGTAGAGATAGAGGTACAGAGAGAGAGACTGGCTTCCCTTCAAAGAATTGAGCAAGTCTCTCTTTCAGTAGCATTTAGCCCATTTGTCATATGCTTGCCCATTCAGGATCTAATCCCTGGCCAGCAGAGATGGGTGTTTGGTAAGTATCAATTGATAAATCAATCACCTGAGGGGTAATGAATCCATAAGAAGACCACTATTATATCTAGCCCTGTACTGAATGTACCATGGAGTCAAAAAGTTAATACAAGTTGAATGGATGTAATGGAATTGAAGCATGGAATAAATTGGTTAAATGAAATTTAATGAGTAATACTTAATAGATAACCCTGTTCAATTAGAATTAAATGGGATATGCTTTCAATTTACAAGAAATTTACAATGAAATTTAATAATATCATAAGGAGTTTGTCTGATTAATCTTTGTATTATATTATTAAGCCTAGAACCAAATTCCTAAAATAAGTAGTATTATATTTTTATCGGACTATTCAACTATTTCAAGTAATCTGAAGATGATCATGGTATAAAAAAGTTGCTTATTCCATTTAGACAACACATCATGAAGCATGATTCAAACAAGAACTAAGGATTTGATTTCCAATGGTCATGTTCAAGGCACATTTTTCCTTATTCCTTAATTATTAATATGTCAGGAGCATCAGAGGAAACAGTATATGATTTATTCCATATTCATTTCCCCATAATACTGGACCAAGAATTTTCTATACCATGAAAATTAAAAAAGGCAAGGATTTGAGATGAAATGGGTGAGTTTTGACTTAGGTTGATTTAACAGAGTCTTAGTGTGCCACAGGGCTGCTGATGCAAAGTACCAGAAATGGGTTGGCTTTTATCATGGGAAATTTATTAGGGTAAAATCTTACAGTTTCAAGGCCATGAAATATCCAAATCAAGGCACCATCAGAGATGCTTTCTCACCAAGTCAGCTACTGGTGATCCTAGCGTCCTGGCACATGCAATCAGGCAAGACAGCTGGTTTGCCCGTCTCTCTCTACTTTCTCCTTGAACTCAGCTGTGGCTGATCAGTCATCTCTCTCTGAGCCTCAACTCCTTGAGCCTCTCGGGTCCTTTCTCCTTGGGCTAAGCTGTGGGTGAACCTGGAGTCCTTTCTCTCACATGGCCGGATCAAATATGACAGCTTCCTTTCTCTGTGTGTCTTTCTTTCTCTGTGTCTCCATTTATATTAGATCCAGCAAGAAGATGGAGACCCAAACTGTCTCACGCCTCACTGACATAGTCCAATCAAAAGTGTCCCTTGTAGGGAAACATCTTCAAGACCTTGTAGTAGGTGGTGGTTTCTTGGACCTTACACCTAAAACACGTGCAACAAAAGAAAAAATAGATAAATGGGACCTCCTCAAAATTAAACACATTTGCTCCTCATAGGACTTTGTCAGAAAGGTGAAAAGGCAGCCAACTCAATGGGAAAAAATATTTGGAAATCACATATCTGATAAAGATTTAATATCCAGGATATATACAGAGATGTTACAACTCAACAATATAAAGACAAACAAACCAATTAAAAAATGGGCAAAAGACATGTATAGACATTTCTCCAAAGAAGAAATACAAATGGCAAAAAAACACATGAAGAAATGCTCAACATCACTCATGATTAGAGAAATGCAAATCAAAACTATAATGCGATATCATTTCACACGTATCAGAGTGGCCACTATTAAAAAGACAGAGAACTACAAGTGTTGGAGAGGATGTGGAGAGATAGGAACACTTCTTCACTGTTGGTGGGAATGCAGAATGGTGCAACCACTATGGAGGACTGTTTGGCAGTTCCTAAAGAAGTTGAATATAGACTTGCCACATGACCCTGCAAAACCACTACTGGGTATATACC
>JAQZBX010036450.1:0-24180 GCA_029593785.1 Cabassous unicinctus
TTTCAGCCTGTTCTCTAGCTATTTTTCTGGAGAAGAGATTCCTGTGTGTTACTAGTCAGCCATCTTCCTGGAAGTCTCACCCTCATTTTTGAATGACAATTTTGCCAGATAGAAAATTTTTGGCCAGCAGTTTTTTTCTTTCAGTACCTTAAATACATCATACCACTTTCTTCCCACCTTCATAGTTTCTGATGAGAGGTTGGCACTTTATCTTATCGATGTTCCCTTGTATGTGAAGCTTTGCTTTTCTCTTGCTGCTTTCAGAATCCTCTCTTTATATCTGATACATGTATTTCTGAATAGTATGTGTATTAGAGTTGATCTACTTGGATTTATTCTATTTGAGGTGCACTGTCCTTCTTGGATATTGATATTTAGGTCTTTCATAAGGGTTGGGAAGTTTTCAGATATTATTTCTTCAAATATTCTTTCTGTCCCTTTTCCATTCTCTTCTCCTTCTGGGGCACTAATAATGGGTAGGTTTGAGCATTTCACATTTTCATTCATTTCCCTGAGACCCTGCACTGTTTTTTTCCACTCTTTTTTCTTTCTTTTCTTCTGTCTTTTCAAGTTCAGATGTTCTGTCCCCAATATCACTAATTCTGTCTTTGATCAAATCAAATCTGCTGTTACAAGATTCTAATGTATTTTTATTCTCATCCAGTGTGTCTTTCATTCCCATAAGTTCTGTTGCTTTTCTTTGAAGTTTTCAAATTTTTCCTTATGCTAACCCACTGTCTTCTTAAAGCCCTTTATCTCTTTAGACATATTTTCTTTCAATTCTTTGAATTGATTTATGGGATTTATGTGATTATCATTGATTTGTTATTTCAACTACTGTGTCTCTTCAAGATGTTTGGTTTGTTCCTTTTCTTGTGCCATCTATTCCTGTTTCCTGGTATGGCTTGAAAGTTTTTCTGATATCTAGGCATATGAATTTGTTGGTGAATGTGCTCTGACACTGTATTTCTCTCTCATGCCTAATGTTTTCTTTTCACAGCTCTCCTTTGATTTTTGGTTCAAATTATTTTAAGTTTTTAAAATTTTGTGGCTTTGGAAGGAGATGTGGCTCAACCAATTGGGCACCTGCCTACCACATGGGAATTCCCATATTCAGGACCCAGTGCCTCCTAAAAGAAGATGAGCAGATGCTGTTTTCCAGCACAATAATATATACCACCCCTACTGCAATGAGTTAAACTTTCACCCACTGAACCAAGCAGAGGGCACAAGCCAGCAGATGACACAGCCCTGTGGCTCAGGCATTGGGCACTCCCCTCTCATGCGAAAGGTCCCAGGTTTCATTTCTAGTGCCCCTTATAGAAGGCAAGCAAAACAATGAGCAGACAAACAAGTGAACCATCTGGGGGAAGCAGGGCATGAATAAAATAAAAATAAAGTAAGTAAAATAAATCTTTTAAAAATTGCACAGCTTAAGTTATCAAAAACCCATCAGAGACTCACTAATGAGATTCAGATTCTTTCCCCTGGTTTTCAGGTTAACAGAGACCTGAAAGAAGGTTTCCTCCTTGCAGTTTCCTGACCAGGCAGAAGATGACACTCAAAAAAACCTTTCCACAGAGGTATTTCTTTCAACCTCTCTTTGACCATGTTTCTGTTCTGGGCTAAGATGAGATTAAACCTGGGCTCAGCTGGCCTAATTCACTAAATAGAAATGACTATCCACCCTATGATGCACCATCCTTTTCCTGGGGAGGAAGATATCTGTTCCTCTCTCAGTCAGCTGCAGTAAACTCAGGGTTTTATCCAGACTTAATGTCTTGATGGTGAAGGATGGAGCCTTTTACAGCTGCAACATGAATTTAGTAACTCATATTTACATTTATTGTATTTCCATCACTCACCCTCCTAGGAGTTGTGTAGCACTCTTCTGGTGGGCTGAGACCCAAAGCAGATCCCTCAAACAGCTTTTGGCTTTTCCTTCTGTTTCTGTGAGGCATTTGTGCCCTGCCTGCCTACTTTGAAACTATCATCCCAGAACTCAGTTACCTTTTTAGATTCATTACACTTCTAAAAATATACTTTTCTATGTTTTTTAAATATAATTAGATTACATAAATGCTACTTAAAAAATATAAAGGATTCCCATTTACCCCAATCCCTACTTCTCCCACAATTTCTCACTCACAATAACAACATCTTTCATAATTGTGGTACATTTAGTACAATTCATGAACACATTTTGGAGCATTACCACTAAGTGTGGATTATAGTTTATCATGTAGTTTACACTCTCTCCAACACAATTTTGTAAGTTATGACAAGATATATAATGGCCTGTATCTGTCATTGCAATGTCATTCAGGACAATTCCCAAGACCTAAAAATGCCCCCATATTACACCTGTTTTTCCATCTCTTTCCCCTCAGAACCACAATGGACTAGAGGAAACTTACTGGTATTCTACTATAGACATTATGATTCTAGCAATGGAAGAACTTTTATCATTGATTCATTACACTTTGAATGACAGAAAATATAGATAATTATGATTTTTTATAGAATCATAAAAATTTTTTTATTTGCTTCCCTTATACAATCCATGCAAAGTGTACAATCAAGGGCACTCAGTATACTCACAGAGATGTGCATTCATTAACACAATGTTAGAACCTATACAATGATCCAAAAAGAAAAATCCCATACCCCATATGCCTTTTCTTTTTGATCCTTAGGATTGATATAATGCTTTTGTCACAATACATTAAAAATATTACAATATTATTGTTAATTGTAGCCATAGGTTGCATTAGTTGTGACTCCTTTTATTCCTATAAACAAAATATCTGCCTTTTTCTGAATTTCATTATAAATATTAAAGCAAGAAAGGGAACAAACAATGTATATACTCCATCATCCATTTATCTCCCTTATCCTCAAAATTCTCTTCAGTCATCATGATCAAAGTTTGATGGACACAAGAGCTTCAATCCCTGCCCAAAATTCCTCTGGGAATGTAGAGTTCTGATTGAGGGCGACCAGTTATTCTATACAAACTTGCCTACCCTTTAAAACTCTCTTAATAATCTGAAAGGAACCATTATGGTAGTCACTTTTAATACATTTATTTGAAGGAAACTTGAATACTCAAGTGATCATCAGTGCTGCCATCAAATATCTGATGGGATGTCCAGTGTAAGATGCAGCACGCTTTCTTACTTACATATAGAGAAATTCTTTCACTTTCTGCTAGCCTTCTTATTTTGTTTTTATTTCTTTTTTTAAATATATTTTTATTACAGAAGTTGTGAACTTACAAAATAATTATGGACTTCCAGGAAAATGGCACTTAAGTAGGTAGGCAGAGTCTGACCCTCTCACATAAAACGTGGAGAGAAGGCAGGGACCTATCTAAAGGAGCTGCTTTGGATATACATAGAATGGAAAGGAGATCTGAGTCATCCAGGAAGGTACTACAAAGATAAATAAGCCAAAGGAAAACTATGAGTTGCTCACCCCTGTGGCTGGAAATGGTACATAAACCCACCCTCAAGGCCTGTAGCCTTGGTGGTGCCCCTGGCTTGCTGCTGCCTAAAGAGTGGGAGGGGGCATTTTCTGGCAGGAAGAGGTGTCTGAACGAGGGTGGAGAGTGGTTTCTTTGTGGTAAGTTTGTCCAGCTGAACCCCATTTGAATCTCAGAAGTGACCCTGACCTGACAGGGAGAGGGGATGTGGGATCTTCTCTGGCAGGCTGTCACACCCAGCCACCCAAGAAGAGAGAGGAACAAGTTTTGAGAGGGGGTGCGGTCAGGCACATAATCAGCAGGACTCTAGCAAACTCAAGAAGTCTAAAACACCTGAAATAAAGGGGTAGATCGATTTCTGAAGCCTAATTAAACTAAGGGAGACACTTTAGCTCAGTGGAAGATCTTGCATATATGAGATTCCTGGTTTGATTCCTGGGTCTCCTTAGAGAGCTGATCCAGAAAGTGATTCATTCGGTTATCAGGCATACAGCTGACAATTTATGACAGGGAACAAATAGACATTCTTTTGTTTTAGATTTTCTTGGATCTGTAATTTTTTTTAAGTTCCTTTTTTCCACTTATTTTATGTACTAAAACCTGGTACCTCAACTACAGAGGACAGGCAAAAGGGTGATGAACACCAGCAGCCTGAGAAGCTCCTTAGGGAACTAAGAAGAAATTCTTTTTTCCTTGATTGTTTCTTTTAATTACTGCTGTTTTATTTCTTCTTTCTTGTGTTTCTCCTTTCATTGTTTCCTTGTTTATTCTTTTACACATTTTCTACCTATGTTATTTATTTTCTTTCCTTCATTTTCCTGTTTTCTGTTTTCTGTTGTTTTTCTTTCATTCCATCTCTTTATGTTTGATCTTCAGTTTGGTTTTTATTTCTCTATGTCTCTCTTTTCACTATTTTCTTTCTTTTTACTTTTTTCATCTTTTCTCTCTCTTCTCATCATTCTAGCCTTTTAAATCATTCTATATACTTTTCTTTATATTATTCCTCATTTTGTTCTTTCTATTCCACTTTTTTATTCTTATTCCTCTGAACTTCTTATGATTTTGTATTCATGTTAATTATTTAGTTTTCTAGATCTTGTATGATTCCTCTTCTACCGTTTTAAATATTATCACTATTATTCTTTTTCTCTTCTCATTTATTTCATTTTCTCTAGTCCTAATTTTATTTTGTCAAGGGAACATAGGCAATAGCAATGAAATAGAATAAGAGGAACAGAGGGACAAAATGAAACATACACAATAACAACAATAAAATGAAACCCTATAGTAGAAAGAGAAGCTAACCAACCAAATAAACCCACCAAGATAAACAGATGCCTAGACACCAACAAAATTTACAAGGCATACTTATAAACAAATACACATGAGTGGTTTAATTTAAAAAAGATACTAAAAATATATATACAAAAACAAGAGAAGATGCAAAACATGGAACAGTTAAGCAGAGCTGTCCAAACAAATATCCTGAATCAACTTAATAAAGTGAAGGAAGGGATTAAGGATATTAAGAAGACACTGGGACAATATACTGAAAAAATCATAACCATACATAAAAAGATAATGGATATGTTTGTGATGAATAACACAATGGAAGAAATAAAAAATACACTGTAAAATGTAACAGCAGATTTGAACAGGCAGAGGAAAGAAACAGCAATGTGGAAGACTCTATAGCTGAAATTAGGCAGACAGTAGAACAGACATAAAAAGATAGAAAAATCTAGCAGGGACTTAGGAACTTGAATGACAAAATGAAATGTACAAACATACCCATCAAAAGAATCACAGAGGTAGAAGAGATGGGAAAGGGAGCAGAAGTAGTGTCAGAGGAAATAATGGCTGAAAATTTCTTAGCTAACATCATACACAATGGTGAAATCCTAAAATCTTTCCTTCTAAGATCTGGAACAAGACAAAGATGCCTACTGTCACGACTGTTATTTAACATTGTGTTAGAAGTACTTGCTCAAACACGTAGGCAAGAAAAAGATATAAAAGCCATACAAATTGGAAAGAAAGAAGTAAAATATTCACTATATGTATTTGCCATGATCCTGTACATAGAAAGCCCTGAGAAATCTACAACAAAGCTTCTAGAGCTAATAAATGAGTTCACTAAGGTGGCAGGTTATAAGATTAATGTGCAAAAATAAGTACACCAATAAGGAACAATCTGAGGAAGAAATCAAGAAAAAAATTCAATTTACAATAACAACTTAAGAATTGAAAGTCTAGGAATAAATTTAACTAAAAATGTAAAAGACTTTAATGCAGAAAACTACACAACACTGTTAAAGGAAATCAAAAAGACCTAAATGAATGAAAGATTATTCCATATTCATTGATAGGAAGAATAAACATCGTTAAGATATCTATCCTACCCAAACTGATTTACAGATTTAATGCAATCCCAATAAAAATTATCAGAGAACTTTTTAATGAATTGGAAAAACTGACTATGAAATTTATTTGGAAGGGTAAGAGGCTCTGAAGAGCCAAAGACATATCAAAAAATAAAAATGAAATTAGAGGAATCACAAAAATTGACTTAAAATATAATACAAAGCTACAGTGGTCAAAACCACATGGCATTGGCATAAGGGTAGACATAGTGACAAATAGAACTGAGTTGAGGGTTCTGATTTAGATCCTTGCATATACAGTCAACTGATATTCAACAAGGCAACCAAGCCCATTCAACTGGGAAAGAATGGCCTCTTCAACAAATGGTGCTTGGAGAACTGGATATCCATATCCAAAAGAATGAGAGAAGAACACCATCTCACACTTTATACAAAAATTATCTCAAGATGGATCAAAGATCTAAATATAAGAACCAAGACCATAAAGATCTTGGAAGATAATGTAGGGAAATATCTACAGGTTCTAGTATTAGGAAATGGTTTCATGAAGTTAACAGCCAAAGCATGAGCAATGAAAGAAAAAATAGATTAATGGGACCTCCTCAAAATTAAAAACTTTTAAGAATGAAGTCGGAGGACTCACACTTCCTAATATTAAAACTTATTACAAAGCCACAATAATCAAAGGAGCATGGTACTGCCCCAATATCAGACATATAGACCACTGAATTGAATAGATAGCTCATAATTCAACCCTCACATTTATGGACAACTGATTTTTGACAAGGTGGCAAGCAGCATTCAACTGGGAAAGAATAGTCTCTTCAACAAATGGTGCTGAGAAAACTGGATCTCCAATTGCAAAAAAAACCCGGGGACCTCTACTTCCCACCTTTTACAAAAATCAACTCAAAATGGATCAAAACCCTAAATATAAGAGCCAGAACTATCAAAACTCCTAGAAGAAAACCTAGGGAAGCATCTTTGGCAATGGTTTCTTAGACTTTATGCCCTAAGCACAAGCAACAATAGAAAATATAAATACATTGGACCTTGTCAAAATTAAAATTTTGTGCCTCAAAGGACTTTATCATGAAAGTAAGCAACAACCTACATAATGGGAGAAAATATCTGGAAATGATATATCTGATAAAGTGTTAATACCCAGAGAATATAAAGAAATCCTCCAAGAAAAACAACCTATTTTAAAAATGGGCAAAAGACTTGGATAGACATCTCTCCAAAGAAGTTATACAAATGGCCAGGAAGTACATGAAAAAATACACAACATCATTAACCATCAAGTAAATCAAAACCAGTAAATCAAAACCACAATGAGTTACCATTTCACATCCATTAGAATGGCTATGATTTTAAAATTTAAAAATTGCAAGTGTTGGAGAAGATTCAGAGAAATAGGAACACTCATTCATTGTTGGTGGCAATGCAAAGTGGTGCAGCTCCTGGGGAAGACAGTTTGGCAGATCCTCAGAAAGCTAAGTATAGAATTACCATTTGACCCAGATTTCCCACTGTTAGGTATATATCCAAAAGAATGGAAAGCAAGGACTAAAACATATATTTGCACACCGATGTTCTTAGCGTCATTATTCACTATTGCCAAAAGATGAGTGCAATCCACGTGTCCATCAATCAACTAATGGATAAATAAAATGTGGTATATACAACAACGGAATATTATTCTGCTAAAAAATGAATGAGGTCTTGATATATGTGATAACAAGTATGAACCAGAAAGACATGTTGAGTGAAATAAGCCAGACATAAAAGATAAAATATTGTATGATCTCACTGGTTTGGAACAATTAGAATAAGGAAACTCACAGAGTAAAAATCTGTAATATAGGTGACCAGGGGACAGAGTGGGGTTAGGGAATAGTAAGTTATGGCTTCAAGTGTTCAGGATTCATGTTTGGAGTGATGGAAATGCTTTGGTAATGGATGATGGTGATGGTACCACAGCATTGTGAACATAATTAACAGCACTGAAATATATATCTGAATATGATTAAAAAGGGGAGTTAGATTGTATTTATGGTAACAAAATAAAAATAAAAAATCAATGAACTACACTACACAATCAGTGAAGTCTAAATTAAACCATAGACTATAATCCATAGGACAATTATAAAATTGTGTTTTCACCAATTTAACTAATGTTCCACACCAATATAAGTTGTTAATACATATATATATGGGGATACTGTATTTTATGCATGATTGTTCTGTAAACCCACATCTTCTCTAATAAAGAAATGGGAGGGAAAGCTTAATGGTGTTGTCACTGTCTTTCGTACACATTTGGAAATCTATCTCTTTTTCTGTGACCTTAATCAGATGGTTTGATCAATGATATAGAGATGTATTTTGCAGCTAGCCTGTTGGCTACTGGTCCCCTCACTGGGATTCTTAACTGTTATTGTAAGATTGTTCCTCCATACATGAAATCTCATCATCTCAGTAGAAGTATGAAACACTTTCCACCTGTTCATCTTACCTATAATTATTTCCTTATTTTACTAGATGAGTTTGGGTGAGTTCATGAGTTCTTCTGCTATGGACAAGGCACATATAAATGCTACAGACTTGTGATGTACTCCCACGGTCATGTGCATGATGAACCCTGTCATCTACAGTCTGAAGAATAAAGACCTAAAGGGGCTCTGAGGAGGTTTTAGGGAAGCCATACAAGGGTCATTTTTTTGGGGGCTGAAATAAGCACCAGTGATTGCAGGGCTCAAATCCTCAAAGCCTGAAATTGTTACTTTATGAACATTCCTTGGAACCAAAACGTACCTTAAGCATATATGAACTTGAATATGATAAAGCAAAACATTCAATCATACATTGTATTACTAAGGTAAAGAATTGTTTTGGACGATTTTTATCTATATATTAAGTAGAAAATCTTGGTGTCCATGTGTCTAGGGATTTATAAATAAGACTCTTTCTTTTACTCTAAACAAAATATATGCCCCTTTTCTACATTTCATCAAAAACTGTAAAGATCATGTTAGGAACACTCTACTATTTCTATTACCCATTTTTTGGCATTTATGTTCAAAACCATACTCAATGCTTATGATGAAAGAATGACATATGAAAAGCTTGAAATTCTGTGCAATATTGCCTCTTAGAATGGAAGGTTCTGTGTAAGGTCAAAAGGTATTCCTGCATAAAACTGCATGTCCTTCTAACATCTTCTGCTTACCTGGAAATAACTCTCAAAGAGAGTCACTTTAATCATTAGTTATCCAACGTGTTCTTGAATAACAAAATGATCAGTATTGCTGTCCTTCAATATCAGAAAAAAGGCTCAACCCAAGAAGCAGTTGATTGTTCTTAATGCCCTCGAATTTTCTAACAATGATTACTGTATCGTTAGCTATGGTTGCATATAAAGCAATCTTAAAAAAGAGTTTAAGAATGTTTTTAATATGGCTGCTGATAGTGTTGTGTTGTGTTGATCTCTGCTGAGTTATTCAAGGGTCTGTAGTCAGTTGACAAGACTCTGCTTGTTCTAGCTGGCCTCTCTTACATGTTAGGGCTTTTTTGGACTTAGGCTAGTCCAGGATGACCTTGGCTCAGACACTAGCAATTCTTCCCCATGTTGTGCTCTCTTTCATATACTCCTCAGATTTTTTTAGCTTGGCCTTTGGAGTTGGTAAGGGGAGAACTCTACAGAACAGATTTGATGTTCTTTCTATGAAATCATAAAGTGTTATTCTGTTCAGGTCACATTTGAAATGCAAATAAATAAAAGAGACACACACTCTGGAAAAACAATGGGGTTAGAAGAATTAGGTGCATTCATTTGGCAGGTCATGTCCCCTGCCCTGAATAGAATGGTTGAGGAGATATGGGGTGTAACCGTTGGCCAATTTGATGTAATTATGAATTCCAAAAATATAATTGGATCATGCTTGTAAACTGATCTGTTAATCTGGGCATGGTTAGGTTATGATTAGGTTGTTGAACCCCACCCCTTGTTGGGTGGGGAATCAAATATGAAAGGTATGGCAAGAGCAGTTTTGAGAAGCAGTCTTTTGAGAAGGAGTTTTGATGTTGCAAAGAAGGCCCCAGGAGAAGAGAAGCAAGCCATTCACCTGATTGTCTACAGCTGACCTTGTGGAGGAAACAGGAGCTAAGCCCGGAGAGAAACGCAGCCTCGGGAAGAGAGGAACCCCAGAAGCCTGAATCCTGGCAAACGCTGGCAGCTGTCTTGCTCTAACATGTGGCAATGGACTGTGGTGAGAGAAGAAACTTAATGCTTTATGGCCTGGTAACTGTGGACTTCTACCCCAAATAAATTCCCTTTATAAAGACCAACCAATTTTTGGTATTTCACATTAGCACCCCTTTGGCTGATTAATACATGGGGAAACTTGGAGAAATCAGGGTTAGCAGAATGGACATCATGAATTGATAATGGTCTTTCCTACCTTCATTTGCAGATTTCATGACTATTTAGCCTGTCTTATGCATAATAACACATTGAGTTTGTTTATCTGGTTCCGCTATGGCATGTTTTTAGATTCTGCCTTATTCCAATAGTTCTATTTTGGTGGTACTTTAATTCATCAAGGCATTTGTTCATGTTCAGACATCATCAAAGAATAAAAATACAGTATCATTGTGCAATTATAATAATACACACATGGCATGTAACTATTTTTATCCCATTGGAGGGCATTCCTTAGTGAGTAAATGTTACAATAATTATAAAATATATCAAGAACAGTGAATCTAGTTATGCATAGAATTAAATTGTTAATAGCAGAAAACTCACCAAAATAGTGGCATAAAGAAATTTAGGTTTATTTATAAACACACCACAGGTCTAGAATTAAGCAGTCCAGAGATTGTATGGCAGCTCAGGAAAGTTGTTAACTTGTTATGTCTCATTTTCAATTTATGTATTCATTTATTTAGTATGTACTGAGGATTGAACTGGCACCCTCATACATAGGAAGCAGGCACCAACCACTGAGTTACACCAACTCCCCTCTTTTTATTTTTGAATAGACATGAAAACCATATCATATTCAGGAAGAATGGAAATCAAAGATGTAGTACAAAGGGATGTGCAAGATGAGACTTTTAAAATTTCTTCCTTTTTTAGTATAACAAGTATCTGAAAAAGGGCCATATCACAAGCTCAGTGAATTTTCAAAAAAAAAGGATATAATCCATGGAGCCAGAATGCAAACCAGAACAGCACATAGTCAGTCCCCAAGGATCTTTTCTTTTCCCAAGTTGATTTATACATTGAAAGGAACATTATTCAGTAGCAAAAAGGATGAAACTTCTGTTGCATGATTCAGCATGGATAAACATTGAATGCTTCATGTTGAGAGGAATGAGCCAGGCATGAAAAAACAAAATATGGTTTCTTGTTTATATGAAATACACAGAGGTGGATAGTAGATTATGTTACCATGGAATGGTTATTGCTTAATATATGTAGATTTTCTGTTTGAAGTGATGAAACAATTTAGGTAAATGATGTTGATTGTAGCCACATGTTGTGCATATAAACATCACCGGTGAACTGTACACTTGACTATGGTCAAAATACAAATTTGGAATTGTACTTATGTTACTGAAATATAAACTTTTAAAAATATATAAAGTTTTACATTTCTTGATTAGTCTAAGATTTATAGAAATATTAATGGATCTATTAATGAAATAAATTGAAAACCACTCAAAAATATGCAAGAAAAATAAATGAGACTATCCATTCATGTTTCTAGGCTCAAGACCTGGTGCATAAGAAGGTCTAAATATATTTCTCATAACGATCAAACATTTTATAATTGAGGGGCAAAGTGATGGGTGGTAATTTTGATAACAAACATGATATTCCTAATTGTTATGGCAATGTATCATCAAGCAAAGGAGTGTAGCATTCATGCTTTCCATGGTTTTATATCTAATGGATTCAGTTCTCCTCTTTATTGAAGAGACTAGGAAATCACTTGAGATAGCATCAAATGCTGTCTCTTCACCCCATGTCAGAGATTTGGAGATCTAAGGGGCCTTGTCCAGGTGGGCAGTCAATGGAAGAGGTAAGTTGCTAGGAGGTTATATCTGTGGAAGGCAGGGTAGTTCATCGAGGACAAATAATAGAAATAGGATTCCCCTGATTCAGAAGCTAGGCCAATGGGAACAAAATATCCATAGGAAAAATTTCCTTTCCAGACCAGTGTCCCACAGGGAAATGATAGCTCATGGGTAGAAATAACAAGGAAACATGTTAATGAATGGCTAAAAGGAAGACAAAAATATCTCCTCTGCTGCTCTCCCTCATCTTGTGCAACCCTGGGCTGGACAGAAGGTTCTAGTTTCTTTGGGAGCCCCAACTCTGGCTGGGAGACTGATGCCTGACTCATTCCTGCTGTCTTGATGGTGAAAGAGCTTCAGTCGCATCACCAACTAACCGGGGAGGTCTTTGGACTTCCAAACAGATACCTTCTTCTCAGAGACCCCATCCTGGTGAGTCTGAAAGCTCAGCAGAACTTGCAGGAAAAGGGTCAAGGAGAATGGAAGCTGGGAGCCTTTTCCTGAGGTCACGTGAGAGCCAGTCCAGTCTAGCCAGAGCTGAGAGATAATGTGCTTGTTTTCCTGCTAGTATAATTAAAGAATGTATTTATTTATTATGCTAAAAAAGGAGGTGTCCATTGGACTCAGCTATGCAGGGGTGCTGATTGACAATTAAATAATGAGAAGAAGCACAATTAAAAGAAGGAATGTACTTGAAAAAGTGGTTCCAGGAAAAGCAGAATACCTGTCCTTGGAGTCTTGTAATGAGTAGGAGTAGGGAAAAATGGGGTATTAGCAGTGGAGGAATGTGTAGAAGTGAGAGCTTTTTCTTAAGAGCACTTTATTTGAACATGTTTCTGTATTGAAAGCAAAGATCCTGTCCAATGGAGGTAGATTTTACCTTGCTCAGCATTTCCTGGGACAAACACTCCCACATTAGGTACTGTAGGAGAAAAAGTCAATTTTTTTTTAACAGCTCTAAGGTGGTATACTAAAAATTTTACTTGGCAATCATTCCTTTATTGACAAAGTTAAATCAATGTGAGTTTATTAGCCACTGAATATTTCCATTGCAGGCAGTTATTTATTCCAGTCTTACTCTGTATAATGGCAGCTAAGTGTTTTAATTGCTGCTTTGATTGCAAACTTTCAAATACAAAACTGTAGGGTTAATTTTATTTTGTTTTCTTTCTTTCTTTCTTTCTTTAATATTTTATCTGTTTGCTTTTTAAAAATTTTATTGAAGTATATCATTCATACATGAACACACATGAAAAAATAAATGCATAGTAAAAGTTGTGAATTTACAAAATAAACATACATAACAGCATACAGGGTCCCATACATCATCCCACCAGCAACACCTTGCATTGTTGTGAAACATTTCCTACAAATTATGAAAGGATAGTGTCAAAATATTGCTATTAACTATAGTACATATCTTACATTTGCTGCATTTTTTCCCCAACACACCCTATTAGTTTTTTTCATTCTTTTTTTCACAGAAGTTTTAAACTTACAAAACAATCATGCACATGCATAGAATTCCCATACAACACCCTTTCACCAACACACCACACTGTGGTGGAACATTTGTTAAAGATTATGAGATAATATCATCAGATTATTAGCACCAACCATGGTCAATAGCATTCACTTGGCATATGTTTTCCATACCCGCCCCCCCATTATCAACCCAGGACATCTTCGGCATTGATGCAAGATGTGCTTGATGGTACAGATGCAAGTGTGTCCTTCTGTGAGTTAGAGCAGATGTATGTCACTATTGCAGGGCGGCTGGAATGTGAACAAGCATGGGAAAAATACAATTGGTGTGACTTATGGACTATGGTTAACAGAAATACTGTAATATTCTTGCATCAGTGCCAAAGCATTTACTTTTTATTTCTTTTATGTGTGTGCAGATGTATTTAAGGATGTTGTTTGAAAGTTTATACATTTTATGTGGTCAAATCAATTTGCTAATTTTTGCATATTTTTCTCCCTTTGCTTTACCTTTTATAAAATATCTTTTTTGTACTTTTTCTTTATTTTTAAAGAAGCTTTAGATTCCATAAATGTTACATGGAAAATATAGGGATCCCTATATACCCCAGCCCTCCCTCCTTCCACACTATCCCCCCATTAACAACATCTTTCATTAGTGTGGTACTTTTATTACAATTGATGAACACATATTGAAGCATTGCTACTAATCATTGTCTATAGTTTGCATTATGGTTTACACTTTGCAATGCACAATTTTATAGGTTTTGACAAAAGGTATAATAGCCTGTATCTGTCATTGCATTATCACATGGAACAATTCCAATGTCCCAAAATTGTCCGCTGTTACACCTATTCTTCCCTTTCACTCCCTTCAGAACCTCTGGTGACCACTGTTTTTATATCAATGTCACAAGTTCTTCCATTACTAGAACAATAAGTCTACTTTGGTCCATAGTTGCATTCCCCCTTATGTTTGTTCATTCCTTAGTCTTGAGGATTTGGGGATGATGATGCTCACTCTGTTTCTGACTGAGAAAGGGGTTAGATCCCAGGAGGCAGGTGCATGGAACTGTCTTAATTGAAGTTGTAGATACTCTCTTTTTTGTGGGGGATGGATCTTGTCCATCATCATCCTTTTGTTAGTTGTGCTGGGTGAGTCCAATGAATTGGATGGTAGGTTTTGGCTGCTGAGGTTCAGGACTCAACCAGCATATAGACAGCTAGAAGTTTTAAGTCTCTGGGACATACATTTAATGGGTATAGTGTTAATTACAGGTTCAAATAAAAGGGACAGAATAACCATGTGTAGGAAAATTATAAATGTATCTAACTCTGATACATTGGTGAGATAGGCTATCATATGTTCCAAAATAAACCGTTGCCTTTAAAACTTAGAAAGCCCTGGTTTATTTGACTTAATGAATAAAATTGATTAATGTTTTCTACATATTGCATTAATTCTAAATAATGAGTAATGCTTTATATGTATTGTGCTACTGGTTTCACACCCCTGTTTTCTTCATTGTATTTTTTTGTCTTTTGAGCTTAGATCTATTTTTATAATCATATCACTTTCTGCTATCATCTGAAATCATTCTTCTTTATCATTTGACAATAGGTCACCTTTATCCTCTCCATAATCTAAAGGGATGCACAATCTGTGATTATTGGGAAGGATGCTAAAGAACTGAACTAAGGATGTAGGATTGGAGATTTATTTGGAAATAATAAGATATTTGGAGGTAGAACAAAAATCAGCCTTATCTCATCACTTGTGACAGCTCTTCATTCACTGACTGGAAGGAATCATGCTAAGCATTTTACAGATAATGATTTTTCATCTTAACTCTTTCAGGATGATACATACCAAAATGATTCCTATATAGGTGACTGTATTAAGAATTAAAATGGTTTGGTTACTATCAAATTTCAGCATCTAATGTAATGGTAGATCTGAGCTTCAAATTCGATTTTGTCTGGTTTTAAAATTTTTGCATTTAATATTGTTTAAAAATCTTCAACCAATTTCCTTAAAAAAATCACAACATATGTGCTACTCATTATATTTTCTTTTATGAAAAGGTGGTATGTTCACTTTGCTCATATTACTTGTAGGGTGTTCAATATGTGTGATGTCTTAAAACTGAAAATAGCACTGATTTTATTTTGGATAAACTGGTTTTTGCACTTTTATTAGTTTTTCTTGGTATCAGGGTATATTATCAACTTTGGAATGCCACCAGAATGAAGGAAAATTTGTTGCTGTTTTTTTTGTCATGGGGGTGTATTTAGATCATGACTTTTTTCTTTTCCATCAGGTACATTGCATTTCTCTCTGTATATATAGCAGATTTTTATGTTTCCTTAAACACAAGGAAGAGATTTGCCACACCAAAATGAAGCCCCTAGTTTTCATATGCAAAGAGCCTTGAGAGCTGAAATTTCTGGGTACTATTTCTAAATACTTTGGGGAAGTAATATGATGGAAGCTTGAACTGTCATTAACCATGGCCTACTCAGTTTTTCTGTGGGTGAGAAGAACATGTTATCAACACGACACCAGAAGATCATTTTGTGGTGTTTGTGTGTGTCTCTCTGTGTCTATGTTTGTGTGTGTGTGTTTGTCTGTGTGTGTATGCATGTGTCTGTCTTTTTGTATGTTTGTGTTTGTTTCTGTCCAACTTTGTGTGTGATTGTGTGTGTATGTTTGTGTATATTTGTATCTCGTGTGTCTGTGTTTTGGGTGTGTCACTGTCCATGTATATCTGTGTCTTTGCCTCTTTGAGTTGGTAGATACCTGTTTGGTGGTTTGCACAGTCATCAGAGCAGAGTATTTTAGTTCATAATTTCTAATATTTGCCTTTTATAATACAGAATGTGGACACAAACCTACCCATGGAAGCGAGTGGTTTCCTTTCATTTTGGGGAGACGTTTTTATTGTTAATTTCATTTATCAACCTGTCTAGGTTACAGTTCTTGGACAAGCAAACTCTGACCTGATTGTTACTGTGAGGGTATTTTGAAGGGGAATTGAAATCATTAGTCAGTTGATTGCATCTAGGGTTGATTGTAGATTCATCAATCTATAATCTACAATTGTAGATTGCATCTACAATCATAAAAGGAGATTACTCAGTAAAGAGAGGAGTTTCCTCATCCAATCCATTGAGGGCCTTCAAGGGAGAAGTGGAATTTCAGCAGTCATAAAGAAGAATTTCTAAGAACAGAATTTCAGCAGTTAAGAAGAATTTCTAAGAACTGATAACTTCAGTAGTTAGAAAGAATTTCTTAGAACTGAGGATTTCAGCAGTCAGAAAGAAGATTTTTTAAGAACAGAATTTCAGCAGTCAGAAAGAAAAATTTCTAAGAACTGAGAATTTCAGCAGTCAGAAAGAAGAATTTCTATCTCTATTTCAGTCAGCCAGCTTCTCCTGGGGAATCTGAAATCACCTTAATCAAGTTTCTAATTTCTGGTCTCCCTTATGGAATTCAGACTTGCCAATCCCCATAGGTGTAGAAGCCAAATTGTAGAGTAAATACAATTTTGTTTTTCTGTGGAATCCAAGTACAGATTTGATACCAGAAATGATCTCTGAGAAACAGTATTTTAAGGATGAAATTTCTGAGTTTGTCCTGTGGTTTTCAATGGTTCTTTTAGTTGATTAGGTTAAGCAGAAGTCATGATTCTATTTCCAGTGATCAAAAAACACTGATACTCCATGGCATGAAATTGCAATAAAGACTCATGAAATATCACTATTGAATACTGCTACTCAAGTGCTTAAAAGAGGCAAGCTCTGGGAGACAGTGTATTGTATATTTTAACTGAGTTGTGTGAAGCTAAAAATGTATGAAGTTAAAAATTATAAAGCCTGGTTGTTCCCATAAAAATTGTTAAAGATTGAGCTCAGGGCTTCAAATTGGCATTTCAAGCAAAACCTGAAGGCCATGAAAGTTGCTATGTGTGCCCTGAAGGATACTCTTAGTTTTTGTAGCTGCCCGCTTGAGATTTCTGGAAACCAGGCGCTTAGTCTCATAGGGTGATTGGCTGAATTCCATTGCAAATTCAGTTACCAATATTCAGAGTGGCAGTTCTTAATTTGAGGGTATTCATCACAAAGGAATGGTTTCTTGAAAATTAAAATGGGTCCTTGTGGGTGATTGTGATGAAGGTGGAGGCATTGAAACCCTAGATTCTGCTCAGTTTCCTTGCCAGATAAAACTGTAATGCTCTGCCCTATTGAATCAGCCATCTGGCCTCCAGTCTGTCCTGAGGAACCAGCCTTCCCACTCCCAGCTGAAGAGATTAACATGTTTCACCAGATGTAACTGTAATGTAATGCCCTGAGGTAGTAGGCTTTCAAGACACAGCTAATTCATCTCATGACCCATTGCCATCACACCTCTTTTATTACAGAACTAGAGCTACCATGAAGTCACAACAGGCCCCAAAACTTGAGGTACTAAATGTGACCCACAGTTAGATGTGCTATACTCCAAAAGAAGTGCATGAGTTTTCCAAAGTAAAGACAGAATTCAGGAGAATATGTGTAGGAATGGATATGAAGGATGTGGGATAATGGTGGAAGGTACAAAACATTGGATCAGGCTTAATTTATTGATATGGCCCAATAAACAGAGATTCTAGACTCAACCATGTAACTCAAGGGGTTAAAAGGGCTGTATCAGATTGTTTCATTGGTTGGCTAAAGCATGGAACAAAGAGTGGCGTACAATATGTGAGGTTGAAATGCCAGAACTACCAAGGTAAAATGTACATGAGAAGAACTAAACACTTATAAAGATTGCAATGTTGGAGTGGATTTATAATATAAGACCTCCACACCCATTGAAGAAAGGCCCAGAGAACACATCTTTCACCACAACTTTGAGGAATAAATTGTGAGAGAAACTCCATCATCCCTAACCCTAAATGTCCCTGTGTTCACATGTTTCTGTATATCAGAAAGTAGTGTAGGAACTGCTGTCACTGAACTTTGATTCTTAAATAAAACAGGGAGGATCAGATTCTGAGTGGGCAAAAGCCAAGTGGGAGCCCTTAATTGCCAAAGACATGGTGGGTGTGGGTACCCAAATGGACAGCAAAGTCAAAGCTGTAATCAGAATGGTCTGGCTCATAGACATGTGACATCGACTATTTGATCTTGGAGGGACTACAAGTGAAATGGATGGGCATTCTACTAGATTTTGACTTGATATATATATGGAGAAGAGTTCTATATTAAGAGAACAATAGCTTAACTTGAATCATGCACACTTACACACAAAATCATGCTCCTCAATCAGTACCAAAACTTGGGGCAGCTTATTGGCTCAGAACTCCTTGAAACAATTGAAGACAAGGAGATGTGGGAAAGAAGCCTGCTATATTGCCAAAAATTTATACTGTTACTCTTCCAGCAATCCCCAAATAGACCCATAGTTTTTTATCAAGGAGAATGTTATGTTGAGGATACAGAAATGTTCGAACATTTGGGGATTACTAGATGCTGGCTCTGAACTGACATGAATCCCATGAGACCCAAAATGCCACTGTGATCTCACAGTAAATTTCGGGGCTAACCTGTGTCAGGTGATAAGTGGAGTTTTAGCTCTGTTTTGTCTCTACACTTATTTCTGTGAGTTACTCACTCCATTCTGTTTCATTTCCCTAGTTCCAGCATGTATAATTGAAATACACATACTCGGCAACTGACAGAAACCCCACATTGGTTCCCTGATCTTTGAAGTGAGGGCTATTATGGTAGGATAGGTCAAGTGGAAGCCACTAGAAACAAAAGCAATAGTGGATTCCTGAAGGGACTGCAGAGAGTGCCATCACCAAGGACTTGAAGGATGCAGGGCTGGTGATTTACACCACATTCTCTTCAAGTCTCCTGTTTGGTGTGTGCAGAAAACAGTTGAAACTTGGAGGATAACAGTGGATTATAATAACTTAACCAGGTGCTGACTCCAATTGCAGCTGATGTTCAATATGTTGTATCATTTCTTGAGCAAATTAACACGGCTCTGGTACTAAGTGTGGCAGGTTGAATTACATATCCCAGAAAAACTAGTTCTTAATCTTAATCTATTTCTGTGTGTGTAAGCCCATTGTAAATAAGACCATTGGAGCATATTATTTTAGAAAATATGCAGCCAACTGAATCAGGATGTATCTTAATCTTATTTATGGAAGCCTTATAGAGAAGATCACAGAAAGAACACCATAAATAAAGCTGGAAGGAAAAGGAACCCAGAAGAGAAAGGAAATGACAGCATCATGTGTACTGACATTTGAGAGAAAAGTCTTGTACCCAAGGATTGTTGGCAGCCAACCTCATAATTCCAGTCTTCAGGGACAAAGCGCTGCCTTGCTGTCACCATGATTTTGGCCTTTCCTAGATTCAAAAGTGTGGACCAATAAATTCCCAGGTGTTTAAGCCAACACATTGTACGGTATTGTTTTAGCAGTTGAGAAACTAATACACCTGGTATTCAGCTATTGATCTGACAAATGCTGTTTTTTTATATTTCTTAGTAAAGATAATCAGAAACAGTTTGTTTTAAGCTGGCAAGTTCAGAAATTATTGCCCCTTCACTGCCCTACTTCAGGGACATATCCACTCTCCAGACCTATATCATAATCCAGTCCAAAGGATTTTGACTGTCTCTCCCTTCTACAAAATATCACACTGGTCCATTCTTTTCATGAAATTATGTTGATTGGACCTGGTGAGCTAGAGGTAGCAACTGCTCCGGACATACTGACAAGGCATTTACATGTAAGAGGGTGGCAGAAAAATCAATAAAAATTCATGGACCTTCCACCTCAGGGAAATGACTTGGCATCTAGTAGTACAGGGTATATTGAGATAACCCTTCTCAGGTGAAGGATAAGTTATTGCATTTGACTCCTCTTACAACCAAAAACTGAGGCAAAACTCCTGTGTGGCCTCTTTGGATTTTGGAGGCAACATATTCTTCATTTGTGTGTCGTATTCCAGTCCAATTACAAAGTTACCTGAAAAGCTATTAGTTTTGAGTGATAACTTGGACAAGAGGAGGATCTATAACAGGATGTTGTGCAAGCTGATCTGCCACTTGGGTCATATGATTCAATGGTAATGTAAGTTTCAGTGGCAAAAAGAGAGGCCATTTTGAGTATTTGGCATAACCCTATGGTAGAATCAAAATACTGTCCCTGAGGAATATGGAGGAAATCCCTCTTATCCTCTGTAGATATTTACTTTCTTATTGAGAATCACCTTTTACCCTGCTACTGGATCTTAGTAGAGGCAGAACATATGCATAACCATGGGCCACCAAGTTACCAGGAGACCCTATTGATCTGGATATTTTCTGATTCCATAAAGTAGGGTGTGCATAGCAGCACTCCATCACAAAATGGAACTGATATATATAAGATCTGGCTCCTGCTGTCCCTGATGGTACAAGTAAGTTGCAGGAAGAAGTGATCCAAATGTCCACGGCCCCAACTACTGCCTTATTGCCTGCTGTTTCCCAGGCAGAGTTTTTTCCTACCAGAATAGATCTGTACTCTGGATATGGATTTGTCTTCCCTGTATACAGTGTTTCTGTGAAACTGCCATTTGTGGGCTTCCAGAATGCCTTTGTACCATCATGGTAGTCCAGCCAGCATTTCTTTTAATCATGGAACCCACTTAACAGCAAATGAAATGCAGGATGGGCACATGCTAATGGAATTCACCAGTCTTACCATGTTCCCAATCATCCTGAAGCAGTTGGATCAATAGAACAGTGGAATGGCCTTTGGAAGACACAAATATTCTAGTAGCTGGGTGGTAATTCCTTGCAGTACCAGGCAATGTTCTCCAGGAGGCTCTAAATCAGCATCCACTATATGGTGCTGTTTTTCCCATAGGTAGGATTCACAGGTCCAAGAAATAAGGGAGTGGGAGTGGCACTGTTCACTATATTACCCCTATTAAACATTAGAAAACTTTTGCTTCCTGTATCTTCGACCTTATGCTCTGCTGGCCTAGAGGTCTACTTTCCAAAAAGAAGAGTGCTCCCACCAGGAGACAAAACAATGTTTCCATTGAACTGGAGGAGAAGACTGCCAGCAGTGTACTTTGGGCTTCTTGTGCCTCTGAATAAACTGGTAAAGAATGGAGTTACTCTACTGGCTGCATAGAATGATCCTATTTATAGGGCTTCTCATAACACTACCATGCTCTTTGATTAAAGTCAATGGAATACTACAACAACAAATCCCAAGCAGAATACTAAAGCCCAGCTCAGTCAGGATTGACGAATTGGATCTGTAAACCAGGCAAATTGCCATGAGCAGCTGAGATGCTTGCTGAGGGTACATTGAATATGGCATGGATAGAAGAAGGAGATAGTTTTAAATATGACGAAGAGTACATCAGCAGGTGCAGAAGTGAGAAGTTGTTTCTTCCTTATTTTATCATAGGTATGTTTGTATATACACATAAAGCAAATATCGTTTTTTCTCTCTCTTATCCCTATATTATGTTAAATTGTATTAATTTTATGTTATTGTATTTAAGTTGCAAGATATAAAGTATAATATTATTAATTAAGTTTTTGCATCCTCTTCTGGGACAGTGTTAGTGCATTTCCAGTAGTATGCAGGACAGATGAATTATGTTAGGTCAAAATATGTCTATGTTATTGACTTTATTTAGAAATAAAGTATCAATTAAGAAGATATGTATGGGAGGTAAATTTCTTAAGAGTGGCTTGTGATGGTTAATTACATGTGTCTCGTTTGCCGGGTTATGGTGTCCAGTTTTTGGGTCAAGCATGCATTGTCTTGATTGTTACTGTGAGGGAGTTTCTTAGATGGATTTAAACAATTAGTCTGTTGTTTCCATCTATGGCTGATAGTGTCTGCAATCAACAATGGAGATTGCCTTCAGCCATGACAGAAGTCTCCTCATTCAATCTGTGGAGACTTAAAGAGAACACTGAGGATTCCATTAGTCAGAAAGAAGAATTTCTATCTCTTTTTCAGGAATCCATCTTCTCCTGGAGAGTTTTTATCATCACATTCATTGGAATTTCCCATGTGCAGCTTCTGTGGAGAAATTCAACATTACTGTCGTTGAGTTACTGACTGGTCTGTCCTACAGAACTTGGGCTCACCAATTTCATGCTCTCATGGGCCTAATCTTATTATAAATCTCTTAATATTTACAAATAATTGTATATGTATATATACATTATCTATATCTATCTATCTATCTATCTTTCTATCTATCTATCTGTCTGTCTACCATCATCTATTTCCTGCTAGTTTCATTAATCTGGAGAACCTTGATTAATACATCTTTGGAACCAACTGAATAAAGTGCAAGAAGTACAATATATAG
Source organism: Cabassous unicinctus (assembly GCA_029593785.1). Taxonomy (NCBI): domain Eukaryota; kingdom Metazoa; phylum Chordata; class Mammalia; order Cingulata; family Chlamyphoridae; genus Cabassous; species Cabassous unicinctus. The sequence continues at coordinate 22,828 of JAQZBX010036450.1, forward strand.
TTAAGGGACTCCCTGTATCTTGCAGTTTCATCATTGGGAGGGTACCTTGTTCTTAAACTTCTCAGACATGATCTCTCATCCCCCTTCCTTTTATTCACCCCTTGCCACTCTGAATTCCTTGCTGACCTTGAACATGCAATGAAGTCCTTTCCTTAGGGCACTTGCCCTGGACATTCCCTCTGCTGGTCAAAAACATCTGATATCCTTGTGACTCCTGCCTTCTGCACTAGGGTCTCTCCTCAAATGTTTCCCAATCTGCGAGACTTGTCTGAACATCAAGCACCCCTTCTGAAGCTCTCAATTTTACCTGTTTTTATTTCATTTCAGCCATAGACACCATGTGGCATGTTACTTGGGTATAGTTTTATTTGCTTATTTTCTTTCTCCATCATCAGACTGCAGTTCACTTTAGTTTTCAGCTAATTATTTCCATCGCCTAGTCAATGTCTACAGAAGAGCTGGACTGAATATTAATTCCACAAATGAATGGATGAATTTCCATAAAAATCCTACAATGCATGACAGATTGGGGAATATTTTGAAAGTAGGGGAGAAATTTCTAATCAGAGATGGCACTGTCTATTTAGAGTTGATAAACAAACTCATAAATTAATTTCCTGACTCCAAAACTTAAATTATAGATAGATTAGTAATGGTTGTTTGTTTGAACATTAGCCATGTTACTTTTCTCTTTCAGATTAGTTACATCAAGCACATGGAACCAGGAAATACTACAGGAATTTCAAAATTTCTCCTTTGGGGATTTTCAGAGGAACCTGAATTATAGTCCTTCCTCTATGGGCTGTTCCTGTCCATGTACCTGGTTACCATCTCTGGGAACCTGCTCATCATCCTGGCAACCATCTCCACACACCCATGTACTTCTTCCTCTCCAACATGTCCTTTATAGATATCTGTTTAACCACCACCACAATGCCAAAGATGCTGGTGAATATACAGACATAGATCAGAGTCATAACTTATGCAGTTTTCTCACCCACATGTACTTTTTCATACTCTTCACAGGTTCAGATGACTTCCTCCTGACCGTTATAGCCCATGACCGCTTCATGGCCATCCGTCACCCCTTGAACTATAAGGCCATCATGAACCCCCTGTTCTCTAGACTGCTGGTTCTGGGGTCCTGGACTATGAGTGCCCTGCATTCCTTGTTACAAAGCTTAATGGTGTTGTGACTGTCCTTTTGTAACCACTTAGAAATCCCCCACTTTTTCTGTGACATTGCTCTGATTATCCAGCTTTCCTGTTCTGATACTTTCCTCATTGAAATAGTGATATATTTTGTAGCTGGTGTCTTGGTTTTTTTCTCCCTTCACTGTTGGGGGCGATGTC
>JAQZBX010036451.1:5994-17382 GCA_029593785.1 Cabassous unicinctus
TCAGATGTAAGGACACAACAAGTTAAAAAGTTTGGAAAAAGATATTTCATGCAAATTGTAACCAAAAAAGAGCCAGAGTACCTATATTAATAATGGACAAAATAGATTTTAAAAGCAAACTGCTTTCAGAGAGGAAGAAAGTCATTATATATTAGTAAAAGGGGCAATTCAGGGAGAAGAAATAACTATACTAAATTTTTATGCACCTAGCTTCAGTGCCCAAGATACATGAGGGAAACACTGGGAAAGCTCTACAAAAATAGTTGCATACTTCTATACACCACTCTCAGTATTGGATAGAACATTCCAACAGAGGACAAATAAAGAAACAGACAGCATGATTAATATGATAAATGAACTAGACCAAACAGATATCTATAGAGCATTGCACTACAAAGAGAAGGGTACACACTCTTTTCAAGTGTGCATGGATAATTCTCCAATATAGACCAAATGTTGAGTTACACAACAAGTCTCAGTGAATTTAAAAAGATTGAAATTACACAAAACACTTCCTCTAATCATAACATAATGAAGGTGGAATTCAATAATGGATGGAAAAAGAGAAAATTCATAAATACATAGAAATTAAACAATACATTCTTAATCAGTGGATCACAGAAGAAATTGCAAGAGAATTCAGCAAATATATGAGATGAATGAAAATAAAATCAGAATTGAAAGTAGAGACATTATCACTCACCTCACAGAAATAAGAGATATCATCAGATGATATGATGAAAAACTGTATGCCAAAAATCTAGAAAATGTAGATGAGATGAATAAATTCCAAGAAACATGCAAACCTCCTACAATGACCCTAGAATAAATAGAAGACCTCAACAAACCAATCTCAAGTGAAAAGATTGAAACAGTCATTAAAAACCTCTCAAAGATGAAAAGACTCGGATCAGATGGCTTCACAGGTGAATTCTATCAATCATTGAGTGACAACTGAATACTGATTTTGCTCCAACTCTACCAAAGTTTGAAAAGGAAAGAATGCTACCAAAGGCATTCTTTTGAAGCCAAAATTACCTTAATACCAAGCCAGATAAAGAAAGTATTAAAAAAGAAAATTACAACCCAATATCTCTAATCAAAATAGATTCAAAAATCCTCAACAAAATACTTGCAAACCGAATCCAAAAGCACGTTTTAAAAATTATATACCATAATCAAGTGGGTTTTATCCCAAGTATTCAAGGGTGTTTCAACACAAGAAAATCAATTAGTGTAATAAACTCCCACATTGTGAAACTGAAGAAAAATTACATCATCCTTTTAATTCATGCAGAAATGTCACTTGGCAAAATACAACACACTTTCTTGATAAAAAACACTCCAAATGATAGGAATAGAAGGAACCTTTCTCAATATGGTTAACTGTATATATTAAGGAAACTTCAGCTAGCATTCTTTTGAAATTTGAAACACTTAAAGCTTTCCCACTGAGATTAGGAACAAGACAAGTATGCCCACTGTCACCATTATTATTCAATATTATGCTAGAATTTCTAGCAAAAGCAATTATGCTAGACAAAGAAAAGGTACCCAAATGGGGAGGGAAGAAGTAAAACTTTCACTACTCACTGATGAGATGATCTTATATGTAGAGAATCATGAGAAATCAACAAAAAAGCTACTAGAATTCATAGATGAGTTCAGCAATGTGGCAGGATACAAGGTTAATATGCAAAAATAATAGAGTTTCTCTACACTACTGAAGTGCAATCTGAGAAGGATATGAGAAAAAAAATTCCACTTAAATAGTGACAAAAAAAATAAAATTTTTAGGAATAAACTTAATCACAGACATAAAGGACCTGTATTCACAAAACTACAAAACATTGCTTAAAAAAACTAAAGAGGATTTACATAAATGGAAGGACATTCCATGTTCATGGATTGGAAGAAAAAATATCATTAAAATGTCAGTTCTAACCAAACTAATTTACAGATTTAATGCAATCCCAGTAAAAATCCCAAAGGCCTTTTCTGCAGAAATCAAAAAGTCAAAAATAATATTTATTTGGAAAAGTAAGGGGCCCTGAATAGCCAAAAATGTCTTTAAAAAGAAGAATGAAGTTGGAGGACCCTCACTTCTTGATTTTAAAGCATATTACCATATCTTCAAGGTCTGTGGTAGATGGTAGTTTCTTAAACCTTACACCCACTGTCAAAAGGGTGAAAAGGCAGCAATCTCATTGGGAGAAAATATTTGGCAATCACATATATGATAAGGTATTACTATCCATGATATATAAAGAGATCATACAAGTCAACAATAAAAAGACTAACTATCCAATTAAAATATGGGAAAAAGACTTGAAAAGACAACTGTTCAAAGAAGATATACAATTGGCAAAGAAATACATGAAAAAATGTTCAACATCACTAGGGATTAAGGAAATGCAAATCAAAACCACAATGAGGTATCATTTCACACCTATTTAGACTGGCTGCTATTGAAAGTTCAGAAAACTGTAAATATTGGAGAGGATGTGGACAGATAGGAACACTTATTCAATGTTGGTGCAAATGTAGAATGATACAGCCAATGTGTAGGATTGTTTGGCAGTTCCTAAGGAAGTTGAATGTAGACTTGCCTGGCAATACCATTGCTAGGTAAATACCCAGAAGAACTGAAAGCAGTGACAAAAATAGACATCTACATACCGATATTCATAACAGCATTATTCATGATAGCCAAAATTTGGAAACAACCCAGGTGTTCATCAGCTGATGAATGGATAAACAAGTTATTGTGTATACATGGAATATTATGCAGCAGTAAGAAGAAATGAAGTTGTGAAACATATGACAACATGGATGAACCTGGAGGACATTATGTTGAGCAAAGCAAGTGTGACAAAAAAGGACAAATACTGTGTAATTGTGCTACTAAAAAGGAAATTGAGTTGTTTTTTTTTAAAGTTTGTGGCTATTCAATGTTCTCTGAAATCCATATTTTTTGCTGATATGTAAATATTTCTGTAGAGTTTATCTAGGATTGGATTTCTGGGACATGGGAACATGATATGGTCAATTTTCAACAATTATTTTCCAAAGTATGTTCTTGTTTGTATTGATTTGCACCCACCAGTAATTCATGAGTATTTTAATTGTACCAAATTCTTGCAAACACATTTTATATTTAATCTATTCATCTGTTGGCTGATGTTTGAAAATCATCCAATGAAAAGACAGCACTGAATATCAGCCTGATCTGTACATATAATGTTATGCCCTGGTGTCTTGGCTAATCCAGCACTTAGATGTCTGTCTGAATATTTAAACTGTCATCCCACTCCCACTACAGCATCAAGTTTTCTGAGTGTTCCTGTCAGAATTTTGTTCAGATGCAATTTATAATGGCACATTCTATGAATATGGAATAACTTATTATCTTGTTAAAAATCTACCATTGAGTCTGATCAAGTAACATTTCATAATAAAAATCAATGTGGCAGTGCAAGCAATTCCAAGGAATTCACTTGTCTTACCATGTACACAGCACATTGTAGCTGGTATGACAGAATGGTGGAACATGTTACTGAACATTAAAGTACCAATTCAGAGAAATCACCTTGAAAATCTGGGGCTTTATCTTTAAGGATACACTGACCAATGTTGTTTCTTCCATAACCAGAATAATGTCAAGGGATATTAATAATGTCAAAGGTATAAAGTGATGTAAGTGCAAGTAGCTTCATTTCCTTTACTGCTAAAAACCCACTTAGATAATTTTTGCTTCCATTCCTACCATTTTCAGCTCAACTTTCAAGGTCTAAGTTACATATTCTAAGGTCTAAGCTCAACTTTCAAGGTCTAAGTTACAAAGGTTATGTTTTCAACAGAGAATGCAGCATTGATTTTATTGAATTAGCAATTGAATATATGTCCTGGAAATTTTGGGCTCCTCACACCTCTACTAAACAAACAAATAATTAAGGGGATGGATTTATTGATACTGATGAGTAGAGGAAATTTGGTGGAAGCATCACAATGAGTACTGAAATGAACAATATTCTTTATCCATGGAAGTTTCTAAGGAACTTCTTAAAATTATCAAAACAAATGCAAAAGATATTGAAAAATTAAGCAACAAATAATGTAAGCTATAAAGACAAAGAAAATGTCATCATCTATTGCAACAACAAGGACTGTTGTAACAGTTCATATTTTTTTTGCTTGTTAGATTTGTATACTAATATATGAATTCATATTATCTAATTAAATTTTCTTTTATTCTTATTTCACAAAATACATTTTAGAAGTTCATTTTGCAATTCAATCTTTATTTTACTGATTCTTCAAATTGGATTGTACCCCAAATTAAAGATAAACAAACATTTAGCTTATCATTATCCACATATGTCTACAAAGAAAATGTTACGTTGTATTTCTCCTTATGTGTGAAAAGTGATTGTATCTTTGTAGATTCATCTTGTCCACTTGGAGGAGAGAGACATTACTGTTTTATTATGGAGTTTCAATAAATATAGAAAAGTGTTAATGAATTCTGAGTAGCTGAAGGTATTACAAGTTTTATTCTTTTGGACTCAGCTAAAAATTCACCCTTCTAAACTCTGTTCTGTGTTACTTGGACTGAGATTCCATATATTGAGTTTCTCCTTTACCAGATGGCTTCTATTAATTTTATTTAAGAAATGTGCAAGAGAAGGTAGAAAAGACATTATTATGTCTCAAAATAAAATGTTAAAATAAGATGAGGATGACTTAAGGGAAGTGTTGAGGAATATGGAGGAACAATGAATATGAGAACATAAATAAAAATAAATGAAACACAAAGAAGTCTGTATAAATGCTAAAGTTTACACTTTGTATATCATCCCATATCAATTTTAGGGTTCAGTTTTGAATAGACACCTATTTCACAAAGCTACTTCCCTTCTAAAATCAACTATGGTACCACATTTTCCTAAGAACATTGTTTCTCTGAAGTTTCTGAGATTATAAATCAGAAGGTTGACCATGCTACACCATTCTACATCATGTAGAAAATAGCACTTTGCATGGAAAAGTTATGGCAGGTATAATGTAAATGAAGAAAATAGGCAAAAAGAATGGAATAAAACAGTTAAAAAAGAACTACAAGTAGAACAAGGTTTGCTACAGTGTCCTGCAGGGTAATCCCTGGTGGTGTATATTATCAGCAAATAAGATACAATCAAATTCACAAAAGAAATCAAAGCAATTAAACCTGAATTCATTATTGCCAAGAGACTAATTCTTGATTTTTGATTTATTAATTTATTTTATATATTTATTTTTAAAGAACCTTTAGATAATATAAGTGTTACATCAAAAATATAAGGGATTCACATATACCCCACCTCTTACCACTCCCACATTTTTCCACATTAACGTCTTTCATGTGGTACATTTGTTATAATTGATGAATACATATTGAAGCTTTGCAACTAACCATGGACTATAGTTTACATTAGTTTACACTTTGTACCACACAATATTATGTTTTGAGAAAATGTGTAATGACTTGTATCCATCATTTTAGTGGCATGCAGGACAAATCCAATGTCCCAAAAACACCCTATGTTACACCTATTCTTCCCTCTCCTTCCCCTCAGAACTTCTGGTGGCCACTCTATTTACATCAATGATAAGAGTTCCTTCATTGCTAGAAAAAGAATATCTATTTTAGACCATAGTTGCATTCCTCCCATATGTTTATTCATTCCTCTATCTTGAGCATTTTGGAAAGGTGATGCCCACTCTGTTTTTTATTGAGAGGGGACTTATATCCCATGGAGCAAGTGGATGCAACTGTTTTGCTTGCTGTTGTAGACACTCTTTGATTTTTGGGATGAGCATTGTCCAGCAGCAGCAGCAACCATTTGTTAGTTTTCCTGGGCATTGAACTGGATTCTAAGTGTTGGAACTATGCTGATATTCAGGGTTCAATGGGGATATGAACAAACTTAAGATTTAAGTCTCTGGGACATACATTTAATGAGCATAGTGCTAATTATAGGTTCAAATAAAAGGGGCAGAAGATCAAGGTGTAGGGAAATTATAAATGAGTCAAACACTCTTACCCATTTATGTTACATTTGGGAACATATATTCCAAGGTTAGGCTCACATACAGGATGCCAAATTCCTGATCTTGTCTGCCATGCCTATAGTGTCTAGATGTCTCTAGAGCCTATAGGATCCCCACTGTCTGAGGCACTGTTTACTGTGGCAGTCAATGAGATCCTGCTGAGACAAGCATTAATGTAGCCTCTGGAATAAATTCTTGACTCACTTTGAAGTCTCTTAGCTATAAAAACTCATTTGCATTTAATATTTTCCCTTTTTGGTCAAGGTCTTTTTCCAGTTTCTTCACTAGTTTGTGCTTGGTAATAATCCCTCGGTGACAGGAAGTCATGTCCCATGCTGGGGAAAAGTTACTGCATTTATATGCTGAGTTTGGCTTAAAGAGAGGCCACATTTGAGAAAAGAGGCTTTGATGAGGTAACTCTTAGTCTATATACAATACCAGACTAAGTTTCAATTTCACAAGAAAAGGTTGATAAGTGCATCATCAATATGATGAGCCTGGCATAATGGCCTGTCCTCCTTCACTAGGCACTGCCGATGTACTCAGGGAATTTTTGCTGCTTTATTACAGAATGTAGGAGTACTTCCCAGGATGGGAATTCAACATTCTTTTGGTTATTGTGTGGGTCTCCACCCACCAAAATAACGATGCATGACCACTTGAACATATTTGTATGTTATAGAGGCTTACCCCAGGTGCACTCCTCCTCACACATCTCCCATCATAAACACCTCACACTAATGATACTCTCCTCACATGTAATACATTATTAAGGGGGAGAGTGGGAAAATGGGAGGTGTTTGGGTATATGGGTATCCCCTGTATTTTTTATATGACTTTCCTATAAGATAAAGCTTCTTTGAAGATTAAAAAAAAAAAAATACACTAGGGGAACATATGGAAGAAATTGTCACTGTTCATAAATGATAGATCTTACAGTGATGAAAGACACAATGAAAACCATTTATTTAATTTGTAATTTTTATTTTTGTATTTCATTTTTAATTTTTAATTATTATTTTATTTTCCTATATTTTTAATTGCTTACTTTTTGGCTTTGTTTTTGTGGCGGTTTTAGATCACAGAAAGATCACAACTGTGGAACTCTCCATTTTTATAGGTTTTGACCAAATTTAAAGAATCTGTATTCATCATTGCAGGATTATGCAGAACAATTCCAATGTCCTAAAAATGCTTTATATTCTATCTATTCTATTCTTCCATCCCCCTCCCCTCAGGACCTATGATAACCACTATATTTAAATTTTTGAAGAAAATGGTTCATGGTTACATGTAATAATATTGAAGTCTTGATAGATTGGTCTGTTTTCTTTTATTAGGCACAACCTATGTTTTCAAGATATTCTTGCCCCTCTAATTGAGAATATAACAGGCCTCCCCAGGATGACAGTTTGTTTTCTTGATAATTGTGTGTGTCTCCACTCACTGAGATAACACATATGACAAGATGAACACTTTCATATTCCAAAGAAGCATGCCCAGGTGTACCCTATCCCACATATCTCCCCATCTCCAATGCCCTGCACCAGCAACCCTGCATTGCCATATTTGCCAAGAGAACATTCCCACCATTGCATTTTTTACCACAGACCTACAAATCCCCCTGTTCCTTTCTTCAGCCCTCCCCTCAGTTCCATAGATAATCCAACTGACCTCCTACCCTACTCCCCCTCACATTCCAGCACCATTAAACCCAATTACATCACTGCACCACTATCAACCCCATCCACTGGCCAACCAACCCCTTCCCCTTATAATAGATTTTGCCTACTTTGAGCATCAGCACACCACCTTCCCCTCCCTTTCTGTCTCATGATAATCTATCTTCTAGACTCTAGGTCTGTGATTCTGCTCAATTTGCTTAAGTCATATCAGTGAGGTAATACAATATTTGTATTTCAGTGACTGGCTTACTTCACTCAACATAAAGAAGAGACCATTTCTTTATATATCAGTACAGGCCAATTTCAGCAAATGATACACATCCCAGAAGTAATGATTTATCTCTTTGAACCACAGAATCATAAGAAAATGTTAAGAAGTAACTGCCTGGCAGTGTATACCAATCCCTCAATATAACAAGCTATGATGATCATTTTCTTCTACTGGCTGAAGTGATGGACCTTGATTGTCATGGGAAAAATTGCCTATACTCCACAGTAGAAATAAGGAAAAGTATGCCTGTATTATAGGGGATACTTAGGTCATCTCTAAGTAGTACCATGTCCTATGATTAAAGTCAATAGAAAGATACAACAGCCCCATTCAAGAATGACAGTTTATATTCTGAAAACTTCAGGATTGACGGTTGAGTTCACTCCATCAAACAAATAACTATGACCAGATGAGGTCCTTGCTCAGGGTAAAGTGTACATGGAAAGGATAGTGGAAGAAGGTAGTTATAATTACCAACTTTGGCCACATGGCCAGTTGCAGGAATGAGGCTCTATGTTATGAATATTTCTTCCTTATTTTATAATTAATATGTTTATCTAAAATAACTTTATTTTTTTAAACTCTTTTATCCCGTAATAATATAATGTAAATTGCATTAATTAAATGATATAATATTTAAGTTAAGAGGTGTCAAGTATGAGAGTGACTATCACCCAAAAACTTGAATCCTCTTCTGAGAAAAAAGATTAGTGAGGTTTTGGTTGTATGCATTTCGGTAGCATCATGCTAAATGGAAGAATGGCAACATTAATGTCTTTTATGGAGATAACCTATGGTTTAAGGAAATGGGCGTGTATGCCAAGTTGGCAAGGTAAAGATAGTAATGGTCAGTTTCCTGTGTCAACTTGTCAAGGTTATGAAGTCGAATTATTTGGTCCAGCAAGCACTGCTGCCATTCTTACTTTGAGGGCATTTCTTAAAATCATTTGCATCTGTATTCAGATGACTGCAATGGAGACTGATTGCATCTATAATAAAAAATGGCGCTTGCCTCAGCAATGAGGGAAGCTCCTCATCCAATCAGTTGGATATCTTAAGAGCATTAACTAGGATTTCAGACATCAGAAGCAATTTCTGACTTTAAGCCAGCCAGCTACTCTTAGGGACTTGAACTTCATCTTCATAAGTTTCCAATTTGCAGCCTGCTCTATGGAATTCAGGCTTGCCAATCCCCAAATTTTTGTGAATCAATGTCTCACTGGGTTTTGGGAACTGTTTTCCATCTAATTTCTCCCTTTTAGAATGAGATTGTCTATCCTATGTCTGTCCGCCTTTGTATATTTGAAGCAGTTAATTTGTTTTCTAGGCATCACAGGTTCCCAGACAGAAGGGAATTTTGCCACAGGACAGATCTCCACACCCATATTGATTTTGAAGTGTGTTTGTATTTAACATTGTTACTGAAATAATTCAAGGTTTTGCAGTGTTTTGATGGAATGAATACATTTGCATGTAGAAAGAACATGTCTGTGGGTTCGGGGGCCAGAATATGATGGTTTGGAGCTATGTATCTGAAGAAAACATGTTCTTAAGTTTAACATATTCCTGTGTTTATGCACACATTGTAAGTAGGACCATTTGATGAGGTAACTTTAGTTATGTTATAGTACAACTCAATCAGGATGGGTTTTGATCCTATGGCTGGAGTCCTTTATAAGCAGAAAGAAATTCAGAAAAGTGGAGAGAAAACCACAGATGGAGCAGTCAGATGCCCAAATCAATGGAACGTGGAAGAGAATAAAGATACTATGAGAGGCCATATTTTAGAATGCCATGTGACAGAAAAGCCAAGAATCAAGGATCAGCAGCAGCCAGGTCCAGAACACTGCAGTCTTTGGGGAGAAAGTATCACCCTGATGATGCCTTGATTGGGAAATCTCCTAGCCTCTAAACTATGAACTAATAAATTCCCATTTAGAAGCAAAGAAACCTAAAACATTGCTAAGCCCATGTAAAACCTGCATTCTTATACGATGTCCACTTTTTTCATGACCCCATTGAACAATAACAGAAGTTTCTGTAAAAAGTGATTGACTGGGAGAATATCCAAGGTGGTCTCAGAGTAGCTCATGCAGGGCATTGCTCTCTTGCAAAATAGAGGAGAAAGCATAGAAGTACTCTAAGAGAGGCACATTGGGGACCCCTGCAGGCTATGGAAGTGCCACACGTATCATCCAGGAGTGACTGGGGTTGCAGAGATGGAGAGGTCAAAGGGAAAACCTTGAGTTTTTACCCCTGTGGCTGGGAACACTGCCCATACCACACACATTAGGCAAACAGCCTCAGTAAAACTTGCAGTTAAGTGGTCAACGGAGAGTGGAAAAGACAGATTATTCCTTGGGAAAAGGGAGGGTGTGGTGGAAGGCTGTCTGTGGTTTCTCTTCAGTGAATGTAAATATCATAGCTCATTAGCTGAGAAGGTATAGTGGTAATTGAAGGATTCATCTCTGTAGAAAGATTTGCCAACGAGTGCCATTTGTTGGTCAACCAAGAAAGTGAAGGAAGACAGACTGGTATTTCCCAAACCTTTCCCAGCAAAGTAGACCTGGTTGGGCACCATTACTAACTACCTCCCACAGTTTTGACTACTTAAACATGGCAATATTAAAGTTTTAGAAATAAACTAAACTAAAGTAAAAAAAAAGAGCTGTGATACCAATAGTAGGAGAGAGAAGTTGACCAACAGAACAAAATCATCAATATAACTAGATGCCTAGGTATCAGGAAAAGATAACCCACACTAAGGAACAAGAAGAAATGGCTCAGCCAAAAGAACAAACTAAGAATCTACATGAGACTCAGGATTTAAGACAACAAATATGCGATATTCACAAAACCTGCCTAATCAATTTAAGAAGTTGAAGGAAAGTATGAATAAAAAACTAAAGGATAATAAAGTGACACTGTGTGATCAAAAAGAATATTTTGAAAACATTGAAAAAAGTAACAGAGCTTATAAGAATGAAAGACACAATGGATGAGATTAAAAAATAAAATAAATTAGAGGCACATACAAGGTGATTTGAAATGTTAGAAGTACAAATTAGTATATACTAAGACAAGACATTTGAAATTGAAAAGATAGGAAAGAGACAGAGAAAAGAATGCAAAAGAGAAATTGAAAGGGTTAAAAGATAAACAATAGTAAGAATGAAATGGAGTGGACATCACCTTCCAAGTCCCCTCAGGATGGGGGGAGGAGCTGTGGACTAGAGTGGACTTGGTGGTGTTCGGTTGTAGACATATTGTGATTCAGGCAATGGAAGAAATTGCAACAGTGAGGTGGAGACGGTGGCCACTGGACATTTTTGGGGCAGGGTC
>JAQZBX010036452.1:0-24174 GCA_029593785.1 Cabassous unicinctus
AAGGAAATGCACTTAAAGAGGACTAGCTAGGGGCAGGGATTCGAATCCGACTCAATCACTGACCAGGCTGCGCCAGGAACGGTGATGGGCAGACACCCGAGGCTCGGATCCGGAGACCTTCCAGAGCAGTGCACCCAGACCGGGGCCCACCGCCAGCAGGCTGCAGCCTGGGGGGCCAATCCCGACTTTGTCGCATACTCGCTAGTGACCGCCATAGGGTCCCTCCAGGACTGCGGGCCTCAAGTCTAGGTCCGTGCAAGTGGGCAGCGATACCTACCTCGCGGGCTGGGGAGGCCCGAATGGGCTACGAGATGGGACCCAAGGAAGAGGCTGCTGAGGCTGCAGGGGCAATGACAGAGGGGTGGTCGCCCCCTTCACCACTTGGCCTAAACTGCCATCGCGCCGACCCGCCGGGGACCCGAGGGCACCCAGTACCCTAGCCCGGGATCGCACAGCTGAGAGCTAGCGCATGCGCACTGACATCCAGGGCCCGGGAGGGGGCGCTGCTGGGTGGGTCGTACCACTGCGCGAGGGGGCGGGGAAGCCTTGTAGGGAAGCTGCGGGGAGAGATGGAGCTGGAAAATGCCGCCATGGAACAACGAACTTGACTTAACACGGAGGGACTTAACACGTGGCATCCAGCAGGGCCGTGGGGTTGACGCTGACTCATCGACGAGGTTCTTCGTAGTTTCCCACGCCCTGGGCTTTGTGGGCCGGCCCGGAGGTCAGGCGGGGCCGTCGCGCAGGCGCAGCGGGTGGGGCGGCAACATGGCGTCCAGGGCTAAGAGGCGCGCGGTGGGGAGCGGGGATCCGCGGTCTCCACAACGCGACGAGGAAGAAGAGAAAGAGGAAGTTGAGGATGAGGACGAAGATGATGAAGACGATGAAGAAGAAGATGAAGATGACGAGGTTGTTGACCAGGTGAGATGCACACGTGACCCGTTTGGTTGACATCTGGGAAAAAACTTCATGGCAATCAAAGCCAAGTGAAAATAGTATGAGCTGCTTGGAGTAGTCCCTCCTGGCCCTGAGTGGTCAGTAAGCAGAAACTGGAGGTGATAAAGTCTTACTCAGGTTCCACTTCAGTCTCTTCTCCTACTGCAGCCGCAGTAATTATTTCCAAAAGTCCTATCTCGGGCCTGCCCTCTCCTAGGAGTAAAAACCCGCCACAATAACACATTCTGGGATGGCTTTCTGTAGTTTTCAGATTAAATCTCCCAATCCTTAAAGGGCAAACAAGGGCCTGCAGAGTTTGTAGTCTGCGTTTGTAGTCTGCCTACCTCTCCAGCAACTCTGCCTTGTTCCGTTTGCATGCTTCCGCAGTGTGGGCCCTTTTTTTTTGGAAGGCTTCCTGTTTTGTTCGTAGAGCCTTTTCAAATGCTATTCCTTCATCCTGGAATGTTTTTCCTTTCTTGTTCACATCTCAAGTTGTATTTTCTGCCTCCCAAGGGCAACAGACCCAGCCCCCTTTCACCAGGTCCAGGTCATATTCCTTGATTGTGTGTTTTCAAAATACTAGGTCCCTTTTTTTCCAAAGAGCTCCTGTCATAGTGTCTGGCATTAGGTACCAAGTAGGAATAATTAGGATGGAGAGCTGGACTGGATGACCCTTAAGAATGTCTAATAGGTAACACATGGACATGCATAGGCATGTAATTCATTCCCATCTTCCCCTCCTGCCCCTCGGTTCACCAGTTGTTCAAACCCCAAGCTTGGGAGTTTAATTCCTCCCTGTTCCTCATCCTACATGGATAGTCCATCATTAAACCCTATTAGTGCTACACTTAGTGCCCAGGTATTTTCATCACTGATTCTGCAACTATAGTCTACATCTGCGTCACTCTTGCTGGGACTACTATAGTTGCTTTCACTTGGCCTGCGGCCTTCCATTTTTCTTCCCTTACAACCTATACTTCAACAGCAGCCAAAGAGAGCTTTTTAAAATGTAGGTCTCTTCTCACTCTCCTGCTCAAAAGGTGCCGATGGCTTACCATTTCACATACAAAATGCCTTTCTGTCCTGCAAAAATGGTAGGTTTATTTCAGCTAAATTTAGGGCCTTTGCTCTTTTGGTCCCCTCTATCTGGAATTTTTTTCCTACAGACTTTTCATAGGGTTAACTGCTTCTTGTCATTCAGGCCTCTATTCAAATGTCATGACCCAGAGAGGACTTCCTTTACCACCTGTCTATAGTTTGTTTCGCTAACCTGTTTCCTTGCTTTATTGGTCCTTGAGCACTTAAACGCTTCCTGAAATTGTATATTTATGTGTTAATGTGCTTATTTCTATGTCTCCAGTGCCAAATTAAGGTCCAGGAGAGCAGGATTTCTCTCTTGTTCACTACAGTGTCTGCAGCACTTACACAGTGCCTGGCACATAGGAGTCACTCAACAAATGCTTGATGAATGAATGACATCTCTTCCAAATTACTTAACTTTCTGAATCTATTCCCTTATCTATAAAATGACACATTGATTTTAAGAAATGAGTGAGATGACACATGAAGCATTTTGATTGTGCTTGGCAGTTGGTAAACACTTGATAGCTGCAGTTACTATAATTCTTTTCCATTTTGAGATTCTGTGATATGCAAAGTACAGGGGAGAAAAGGGGAAAGAAGGAAGCATGGAGGGGGAGGATATAGAGAAGTGTGGATGCCAGATTAGGGGTGAGACTGGTGTGGGTTACAACTTCCAGTGATTAGAACTTTCCCTTACAAATCAGCTTTTTACTTTGGCCCCTTGTCTTGAATGTGGTCTCACCATTTTTCACTTAGAAGAACTTTGATCTGCTATTTTGCTTATTTTGGGTTATTCAAATCAGTATTTCTTGCATTAACATGGATAATCTCCTGTCAGACTGCCAAAAATTAAAAATGTGTGTAATAACCATTGATGATAATGTAGGGAAGTAAGTACGTACATACACTGTTGGAGGGAGTATAAATTGGTGCAGTCTTTTTGGAGGGCAGTTTTAACAGTATCAAAATTTAAAATATATATGTCGCCTGATTCCATAATTCTAACTGTAGGAATTTACCTTCCAGCAATAACTCATTTAATGCTCACTTCAACCCTCTGAAATTAGAAATTATCTCCAGTTTCACAGTAAGTTCAGTGAAAAAAGCAATTTATATAATAGTATATGTATATTGACAGCAGGAAACTGGAGAGGGAGTGGGGGCGGGTAATAAGACAAAATTTGTGGTTTTACCACTGGCATGTATTACTTTTTTTTTTTTTTTTTTAACATGATAAACTTTATTTTTAGAGCAGTTTTCAGTTTATAGAAAAATTTCAGAATGAAGAGTTTTGGTTTACCACTCTCCACCCTTCCCTCACATAAGGTTCCCCTATTATTAACATCCTGCATCAGTGTTGCACATTTGGTGAACCTGTATTAATACATTATTAAGTAACTAAAGTCCACAGTTTACATTATGGTTCACTCTGTGTTGTATAGTTCCATGGGTTTTGACATACCATGTGTCCACCATTAGGATATTATGCAGAACAGTTTGACTGCCCAAAATGCCCTATACCCCTGTCCCTTGCCGCTGAACCCTTGACAACTACTCTTCTCTTTCTCTATAGTTTTGCCTTTTCCACTTTTCCAGAATGTCACATATAGTTGGAATCATACTGTATGTTGCCTTTTCAGTCTGGCTTCTTTAACTTAGAAATATGCAGTTAAGGTTCCTCCATGTCTTTTCGTGGCTTGCTGTCTTTTTTTTAACTGAATAATATTCCATTGTATGAATGTACTGCAGTTTGTTTTTTATCATTCACCTGTTGTAGGGAATCTTTTTTTGCTTCCAATTTTTGGCAGTTATGAATAAAGCTGTTATAAACATTCATGTGCAGGTTTTTGTGTGGACATAAGTTTTCCACTCCTTTAGATAAACGAGTGCAATTGCTGGATCATATGGTAAGCCTATGTTTAGCATCGTAAGACATTGCCAAACTACCTTCCAAAGGGGCTGTGCCATTTTTGTATTCCCACCAGCAGTGAATGAGCGTTCCTGTTGCTCTACATCCTCCTCAGCAGTTGGTGTTGTCAGTGCTTTGGATTTTAGCCAATCTTTAACAGGTGTGTAGTGGTAGCTCACTGTTACTTTAATTTGCAATTCCCTAATGATATATGATGTTGAACATCTTTTCATATGTTTATTTGCCATCTGTATATCTTTGGTGAAGTGTCTGCTTAGCTTTTTTGCCTATTTTTTAATTGGGTTGTTTTCTTACTGTTGAGATTTAAGAGTACTTTGTATATTTCAGATGTAAGTTCTTTGTCAGATACGTGTTTTGCAAATGTTTTCTCCCAGTCTATCACTTGTCTCTTCATTCTCTTAACAGTCTTTTGCAGAGCAGAAGTTTTAAATTTTAATGACGTCCAACTTATCAGTGTTTTCTTTCATGGATCGTGCTTTTGGGTTGTATCTAAGAAATCAGTGCCAAGCCCAAGACCACTAGATTTTCTCCTCTGTTATCTTCTAGACTACATTGTATAGTTTTCTAGTTCTGCATTTTACTGTTGGGTTTGTGATCCATGCAAGTCTTATGTTTTTGACTGAAGAAACTGAGTCTTCTAGGGCAGTTCTCTATGCTGAAATTTAGTGGATATTGACTCCTTTGCTTATTTGAAAGTGGCCTTCATTTTTTTTCAGAAGATCATGCATCCACAACTCATTCTCTGCTGTAGAAATCCAAGAGAATTATTTTGGGAATTCAAAATCTCGCTCAGGTCTCTTTTGAAACAAGATGATATATAAACAAATAAGGAAATGAATATGGTTATTTAAAGCCCTAAAGAACATGATTTTAAAAAGTGGTTATGAGAATTCAAGGAGGAACATGAAAAGATGAGAAGAAGAGAAGAATAGGCTTGTTTAGTTAAGATTCTTGTGGGAATATGGTTAGGACTCTTGCTGTGTTTAATAGAAATGCTTGGAGATAGCTTCAGCACAAAGGGGCATTTGTGGTAAGGATATCCAGGGAATCTTGTAGACCCCAAGGGCCGAAAAGCAGCTGGGCCTCTGGACCCAGGGAACCCAAGAAGTCCCTCACATTTTTCATCTCTGCTTTACTCTTCTCTATTACATTCAGAATACTTGGGCTTTCCTTCTGTTGCTATTCCATATAGCAGAACGTGGAAAATGCAGCAGCACCTGAGCTTTTCATTCAAGAGCATAAGCAGGCTGGACAGCACATTTAGTTTTAATTCTAAATCACCTGGAAGTGAGCAGCAGAACTCTGTCTTACAACTATGGCTGTTCACACTGAAACCATAGGGATGGGGAATCCATACTGGGGAAACTGGTGCTGGGCAGATAAGTATTCCGGATCCACTGCAGTGATGGTGCCATGAAAATCGGCCTGGGACAGAGGTCAGAGGCAAGGAAAAAACACTCGAAGAAGAGCATTGTTTAAAGAACTGATTGATTTCTAAGGAATTAATTCAAGACCTGAACAATAAGAATTGGTTTAATTTAAACCTGTTTGTACCCTGCTCCTACCCCCCCATTCCCCAACCCCCCACCCCCGGGGTTTTACTGCTCACATAGTCCAGCTGAGGCCATTTCAGAGAGTCAGGATTTCAGGTCTGTGGCTGGACTTGATGCCCAGACCCTGGCAATTTTTAACAGCCAAAGGAGAGCTTACATATAGCCAGAGTCAGAGTAGCAAGATGACAGAAGTGAGCCTGAGTTTCCTTTGTCACCTCCCTCAGCTAAGACCCAAATTCAGAACCTGTAAAACTTGAAGTCTACGTAAATACATTATTTAATTAGAGTCACAGGTTCATTGTGTCACTTAGCATGATATGATAAAGGGTCCTTAAGATTGATCTTGTGTAGCACTTAAAAGCATCTAAGGTTTTATTTTTGGTATGAAGTAGTACTTTCATTAATTTATGGACTATTTCGGTGGCATCATCTCTTCATTCTGTTGTTTTGCAGAGACAGATCAGGGAGCCCAGCCATCCCCATTCTTTCAGTCTCTTGTACTTGCCATGTTTCCTCCTGCCTTCGGGACTTAGCATGTGCTGTTGTCTCTGCCAGAAACTCCTTCCTTGTTCTCAGTTCCCAGTTCAAGTGTCAATTCCCTAAGGAAGCCTTTCCTGGCCCTTCCTGACCTCCTCAAATCCATGGGCTGAATGAAGCTTCAATTCCAGTGATTTTGTTCTTTGCTCACCCTGATTGCTGTCTAATAAATAATAATTTCTTCTTTTGGCTGCTGTGAATTTTATCCAGAACAGACCTCCGAACATTTCAAGTAGGTCACTATGTTTTGTTTCTATAAAGTTTTTGTGTCAAAACAGGGAAATGGTATGAAGTGCTTTGTAATCTGTAAATAGAATCTACACATGGCGATTCTGGTAATGTTTGCCAGCGTCAAAAATCTAGACATTCATAGTTCTTAAGTTAACAGTTTTCTTCTTCCTGCCCTTTTCTGTCATAATCTTCTATGGATGAACTGATAGATAGGGAAGGGGGGGGAGGTAGAGGAAAAAGAACCATCTTAGATGATCTGCAGAGTGGAAAGAATACCTGATTTACTTAGCTGTGAAGACCTATTTTGTGTGTTTTTTACAGGAAGTGAATATTGAATTTGAAGCTTATTCCATCTCAGATAATGATTATGATGGAATTAAGAAATTACTGCACCAGGTATTGTCTTTTATCCTTTAAACATAAATGTGTTCTAAGAAAATCCAGACTCTTTGGCCCAGTTTTCTCCAACTTTATCCTTTCTGTTTCAGAATTTCCATTTGTTTGCCTTGTTTGGGGAAGGAATGTTCCCCTTCTTTTCCAAGGCTCACCCCTCTATTTGTGCCTTTGCCCAGGGATCCCTCCTCTGATGAACAGATTTAAGTTTTTTGTGTCCTAAAATACTCTTTCACCTGCTAATTTTTGAATCTATGCCCACACTTTGTGGGGTAGAAGAATTCTTATCTAATGGCCACATATCTGACTGCAGCATCTGCTGCCACAACGTGGATGCTCACTGCTGCTCCTTATTGCTTTACCTCATGTCATGTGGCTTTGGTTCTCTGCCCTTTATGGCCTCCAGTGTCCTGGTCACGAAATCCTTTGGCCTTATATCCACCCTTCTCGTCTCTCTCCACTCCTCTCCCTTTTCCCACACTCTTCTCTAGTACCACTAACCACCTCTTCCCTGACATTTTGGTACCTTTAGCTTCTGTAACTCCCCTGGGTTATCATTTCTGCTCTTGATGGGTTTTCTAGAACATCTTTATGGAAATTTTGTTATTTTTATTTGAATATGGGAATTAGAAGTTTCATTTGAAATCATTTTGACTTGAATTTAAAATACTTTTTCTTTTCTCCTTTTAGCTCTTCCTAAAGGCTCCTGTGAATACTGCAGAACTAACAGATCTCTTAGTACAGCAGAGCCACATTGGGAGTGTGATTAAGGTAAGCAGGAGAGCTGTGTTTACTCTGATTAATCCGTCATCCTGAATTATAGCAGGCAGGCCCGACACTCAGGTGTGGCTATGATGTGGTGTTTGCATTGGAAAGTAGTATTTGAGGGGAAACTTTTAGAAGGCCACTGCAGCAATCCAGAGTTATTAAATGCCGTAACCCAGGTAGTGGCAATGGCGAGCCAGAGAAATGGGCTGGCTCAGAAGATGTTTAGGAGATTGAACTTGATAGGATTCAGTGACTGAGTTGGTCAGAGAGCAAGGAAAAAAGGAGTCAAAAATGATGGCTTGGTTTCTGGCTTGAACAACCAAAACATGGAAGAAGATCAGCTTAGGAGGGGAGGATGAGTTTAGATTTGCACATTTTGAGTTTGAGTTGCCTGTGATACACGCAGGTGGGATACTGAGCAGCAGCTGGAGCTCTGGAGGGACTGGGGCCAGAGGTGGGAGATGGGGGAGTTTTCAGCAGATGGTAGTAATTGCTAATTGGTTGGGAGGGCAGGAGACCGCCCCTTGGTAATAACCTTATTCGGATAAGTGAAATAAGTGGAGCCTGAAGGAAGACTTAAATGGAGTGACAGGAGAAAATTCTTAAGGGTGTGGTATCACAGAAAGCAAAGGAAGGGAGCATTTGAAGGAGGAGGGGGTAGACATCACTGTCAGATATTTAGAGTTCGACTGACTGAGGACTGGGTTGAACCTGAGCTCTTTTTGTCATCTGGTGACTTTGGTTATCTGTTGCTACCTAACAAATTACCCCACAACTTAGAATAGCAACAATCATTTATTAGACTCGGTCTGCCGTTTGGGTAGAGCTCAGTGGGGTGACTGGTCTCTGCTCTGTGTAGTCTTAGCTGGAGAGGCTCAGCGGTGTGGATTCACCTTCACGATGGCTCATGTGACTGGCAGGCGAATGCTGGCTGTGGCTGGGAGCCTCCTGTCCTCTCTCTGCATCCCCAAAGAACCAGACAGAAGCACATAGCATTTTTATGACACATTGTCGTTTCTACCATTCGCTTGATTAGCACAAAGTTCTGTCTAGGTTTGAGGGGAGGATGGGATAGAGAAGCATCCAGCTGGGAGGGTTCTTGGGCAGGCAGGTGGTTGTGGGTGAGGCTGCCGTGTGACTGACCCCAGGCCTGCGGAACGGTGGACCCATGACCAAGCCCAGCTCGAGGAGAGGACCATTGTGGGTGTTCCAAGGGTGCTAATGGTTTGTGAGCCAAATAAACATTTTTGGGGGGTGGGGCACATTTCTTAGAGTTTGCTACTGAGGATCCGTGCCTTTGTCTTGTCATTGCTGCATAGGTTTGTCACAGCAGCTGGGGCCCACCGAGGTGCAGGGAGACGGGCTAATGTTGGCCTTGGATGGCCAAGACTGGTTTATACATGACTCTTCTAGTGAATTTCTTTCCCCTTGACTCTTCCATGAGCAAACTGACTTTTTGTCCCCTCACTGAAACTTAGTCTCCTCAGGAGTTTGTGATTCTCTACTTTGGTATATCCTCTTGTTGTGTTGACCTTGAGACGTCTCTCATCTTGGCACAAGGTGGATTTTAAGTACCAAGGCCCTGGAGACGTAATTGCTCCACCCTGTCACTTGTGCTCTGCTCCCACTCCATTCAGCGGGAATGCTTTGTTTTGAAGCCTGGCAACTCCTTTGCCTTCCTCATTGTCATGGCATTGCCAACTTAGAGCCACGAGACGCTTCCTCCCCCGCCCTTCAGTGTGCCCAGGCCTCCCTCTCCTTCAGGCTCTGGTGTCCCCTGACTTCCTGCCCTTCCCCGCCCCCCCACCAGAGTCAGGTCCCTCCTCTGCTCTCTGGCCTCAGGCACTGGCCGCGGGGGGTGGGGGGTGCCTTGAGGGTGTAAGCATTTCTGTTCTATAGACTGTACCTTACTGAACCAGAGCTACTGGAGCTTTGTAAACCTCTTCCCACTGGAACAAGTTCGGGCAGTTACGGGTCTGTGCTGTCCTTGGGTATAAAAGCAGCAGGCCCATCTTATTTAATTCATTCGGCATGTATTCCCTGAGTATTTACTCTGGGACTGGCTCCATGCTAGATGCTGGGGATGCAGTGAGGGAGGAGTTTTCAGCCTGAACGAGTAAATCAGCAATGCATGAAGGTGAAAATGCACAGCAGTGCAGGGACATCCGAGGCCTCTCAGCAGAGGGTGTCAAGTACAGCTGCGAAGTACATGTTGGAGTCCACCATTCCAATTATTTTTTTGAGGTACCTGGGCCGGGGATTGAACCCTGGATCTCCTATGTGGGAAGCCGGCACTCAACCACTGAGCCACATCAGCTCCCAACCATTCCATTCTTTTGTTTTTCTTCACTCATTTCCTTGCTTGCCCCCTTTTTTCTTCTCTTGTGCCTGTGTCGTAGGTGTAAGTGAAACTCAGGCATTGTTCAGTTTCACTAGTGGTCAAGACTGGCAGAGCTTGGGAAGTATAAGTTTTAGGTAAAACAGTGTGGGCCGGCAGAGAAACAGGTAAGGGGCTGGTTTCAGCCAAGAAGCTTAGAAAACAATTTAAAATTGTTTATTTCATGAGTTTTATCTGTTCTGAACTTAATATATTGAGACTCTGGTAAAGGCAAATATCTTAAGTATCTTGGAAAATTTAGGCATGGATTTAGAGCAAGATGGGATCATCCAGAATGTAAAAAAGAGGAACAGGGTCAGGGAGGTGAAGTGACAGGAACAGGGTCACACAGTAATTGACATGTGGTTTTCTAAGATGACCACGGTACAGCAAAGTTTTGCTTTTGAAAAGTGAAAAATAAATGAGGCCTAGATTTAATGCTTGGTATTATACTTCTTCCCAACCAATATAAATTTAAAATGTTTCTCTTTTTAAAATAGCAAACAGATGTTTCAGAAGACAGCGATGATGATTTGGAAGTTGATGAAGATGAGATTTTTGGTTTCATAAGTCTTTTAAATTTAACTGAACGAAAGGTTGGTTTCATTTAGCCCCTGATGAAAGTGCCTTTAATGTCAGAGTGATATTAACTCTAAGGCTATGTGTTCTTGTGAAATCTTGGTGTAATCCTTTTGTCAGTATGAAGGTGTTTTGAATAACCTGTGCACCCAGTTAAAGTCATTCATTCCCTGTGGTACTAGGGAATCGTTTGGCTTTGCATTAACCGGTGTTCTGATGTTGGTGACACAGGACCTGTTTGTGTGTCGCTGAGACTGTTCCTTTGCTACCTGTGAAGTGTGGATATTCTGAGGCATCATTGCTTTCTGAAGTTGAGGGTACTTACTGATGTTTGTGTTTGATTCATCTCTTATCAACTCATTGATGAGTTCTAATAAAAAGTAAGCAGCTGCTCACCCTCCTCAGAATAAGATGCAGGCTACACTTTATCTTTAAATTTTTATATGGCTTTTCCAGTTATTTCCATTTTAGGAGATGAACTGGAATTGCTATTTCAGTGTCTGCGTGTTAGCTATAACCCTCTTCTTTCCACTGCTCATGGGCTGGTCATAACAAGACATAGTTACTTTTTTTTTCCCTAAATATTTATTTATTTATTTATTTATCCCCCCCCTGCTGCTTGTGTCTGCTCTGTCCATTTGCTGTGTGTCTTCTCTGTGTCTGCTTATCTCCCCCTTGCTGCGAGGTCCTGCTGCATCAGCCCACCGCGCCGCACAGGCCGGCCTGCCCTCACAAGGAGGCCCCGGGAAGCGAACCCGGGGCCTCCCATATGGTAAACGGGAGCTCTATCGATTGAGCCACACCCGCTTCCCTAGACATAGTTACTTTTGAGAAATACTTTTAAGCAGTCTACCCTGGAAACATCCAAGATTTCAGAAGCTATGGCAGGAACTGCCCTTCCCTTTGAGACAGAGAGTGACAGCTCTGTTTCCTGTTTCCTCCTGTAAATGATGGCCTCTAATAAAAAGCCAGCCTTCTCTTTGCTTTCTAGGGTACCCAGTGTGCTGAACAAATTAAAGAGTTGATTCTAAGCTTCTGTGAGAAGAACTGTGAAAAGAGCATGGTTGAACAGCTGGACAAGCTTTTAAATGACACCACCAAGCCTGTGGGCTTGCTGCTAAGTGAAAGATTCATTAATGTCCCTCCGCAGATCGCCCTGCCCATGCACCAGCAACTTCAGTAAGAACGTGATGTTTTCCCAACTGGATTCAGAAATGTCATTTAAATAGAATATGTTGATAGAGAGTGTGATGGGAGCAGAAGAAACATCCCGAGATGTCCAGATTGTTAATAACTGGCTTTTTAAAGTTTCAATTATTTGTGGCAGTAATCTTAGAGGTAATGCTTTTAAAGATTTAGATGAGGGAAGCAGATGTGGCTCAAGCAGTTGAGCTCCTGCCTATCACATGGGAGGTCTGGATTCCATTCCCAGTGCCGCCTAAAGATGAGCAAGACAGTGAGCTGACACAACAAGAGACACATGGAGGAAATCATAATGAGAGACGCACCAAAGCAGGGAGCAGAGGTGGCTCAAGCGATTAGGCACCTCCCTCCCACATGGGAGGTCATGGGTTCAGTTCGCAATGCCTCCTGAAAAAAGAAGACCAGCACACAACAGACAGACACAGCAAATGCAAATAATGAGGGGGTGGGGAGAAATAAATCTTTAAAAAAATTTTAGATATAAAAATAGGTGAATTTTATATAAGTTGGCTTTTTACTTATTTGATCAAAGCTTTCACTCTCTTCATAGATAAATCTCTGTGACATGAATAAATGCTGAACAGTTACAACAACAATGAAAGCTGACTAAAAGGCCTAAATTCCTTTGGTCTGTTTTGTGGCTGATGAAACCATAGTCTGAGACTGCCTCTCTGGCTTCATAGGCTTTTTCTTATTTTATTTTTAATACAGGAATTTGAAGTTTAGAGAAATATTTTATTTTTTGATTTATCCCCCTTCCCCAGATGGTTCCCTCGTCTCTCTGCTCATTGTTTGCTCGCCTTCTCCAGGAGGCACCGGGAACCGAACCCGGGACCTCCCACCTGAGAGGCGAGTGCCCAGTGGTCTGAGCCACATCTGCTCCCCCTGGGCTGCGGCATCTGCTGGCTTGTGGCCTCCGCTGGTTGTGATGGGTGTGGCGTCTGCTCATCTTCTTTAGAAGGTACCGGGACCCAAACCCGGGACTTCCCATGTGGGAGGCGGGCACCCAACTGGTTGAGCCACATCTGCTTCCACAACAGAAATATTTTACATGTGAGAAGAGCTGTGAATCTGGTCTTGCCTGTGATTTGAAATCAAGGTAGAGAATGTATACAGGTCTTCTAGGTTTCATAGAGCATTCTTCTCAGGGGCCATGGTACCTATGTTGTGGCTCCCCCTTAAATATTCTGTGGGAATGTAACTGCAGCCTGGACACCTTCAGCCTCCCTGTTTTCCCTCTGTAGATTCATTGCTGCTTAGTTTTGCTCCTTCTCCCCCCTGCCCCTCTCAGTTGCTACTTCTGTTGTACTTCTGCTGCCACAGGTGTTTTGGTTTTTTCCCCTGATCAGCTGGAGTTCAAGTTGATTTGGCTTAATGGAAAAGTGATCTTTTTCTTGATCCTCTCTTAAAAGAAAGCTGAAGTGGGTTCTCTCAATTTCTTCACATTTTTGTTTAGACACAACCAGATGCATAGGGTTATGTGTTGTTTTCAGAAGGAAAAATTAAGGCTCCATTCCAGTTGACTATTCTAGAATTATCCATGTCTTGTCATGAGTTTTCTGCAGTATGGTTGAAGTTAGTCCCGGACTTTAGTGATTAGCGGCTGTATAGCAGTCACATGCTCTAGTGACACTGGTTGTGGCCATATAAGCATAATGTTCATTGCTTTAGAAAATTCAGATTCTTTAGATTTCTAACTTCTCAACCAGAAGAACAGTGATGGCATGCTGAGTGAATGAGATGCATCCATCATTGTCCATGTATCCACAGCTCTAAGAATAGTTTACCAAAGCATAATCTTGAGAGAGTTATATTATTTATTATGAAAAGCAGTGTCATAATCAGTCTAGAGTGCATCTGGACTGCGTAAGTAAAAATCATTGCTTCAAAGCATCCCAATCCAAAGTCTGTTCATTAAGCTTGTGCCACTGCAGAACCCACTGAAGATGCCTCACAGGTTTTCTCAAGTGCTCGGGTTGGTTGAGGGACTTAACCTGACCCGGCTTGCAAACTTTCTTTGTGTCTTATAGGAAAGAACTGGCCGAGGCACATAAAATGAACAAGCCATGTGGGAAGTGTTGCTTCTACCTTCTGATTAGTAAGACATTTGTGGAAGCAGGAAAAAGCAATTCCAAAAAGAAATGGAGCAACCAAAAGAAAGATGAGCTAATGTTTGCAAATGCAGAGGAAGAATTTTTCTATGAGGTAAGACTATCCTGTTTCATCTGTTTCTTTGGATGTAAAGAAGGGCTTTTTTGACAGTAGTCAAGATTTATTGCTGTCCCATTTTATGTCAGAGTCCTTTGAGTGTGGCCACTCTTTTTCTCTGTATCCCCCGTAGCTAGCAACTAATGTAGTGCTGGCACTCAAAATGTTGGTGCCTCCCCCTGCCCTCTTTGGTGATGACGGTGGGGAGGAAGAGAATGGCAGCCAGGATGCCAACAGTGATAAGGGTAGTGTGTAACATGGACAACAAAATACCAGAGAATATTCTTTCTCATGCTGTCCTCAAAGAATCTTGAAGTAAATCTCTGATGGGGAACATATTTTCCTGCGCTGGGTATCTCTTATTACTCTAATTTCTACTAAAGCCTTAAAGCACCTACAGATTCAGCTCTGTCCTTATTTTTCAGGAAGTGAATTATAAATATAAAATTTCTTGTCTGAAGTCCTCAGCACTTAAGGCAGACCATTTCATGGAAGTCTGGAGTTTTATGACAATCTAGTTATACAAACTTACCGCTTGTTGACACTGCAGTGTGCTGGGGCAGCAGCTCAGGGTGGAAGCAGACCAGTGCTGGAGACTGACTCTTCTCACCAATTGTCAGACTTTTGGGAGGCTTAACTTCACTTGTCTGTCAATTATTTTAATAGAGAACTAAGTGAGATCATGAATTAAAAACAGGGTATAAATGGGTAGTAGTGCTAATACCACTTAGCTGCTTAGTCACCTTTTAGAAATGGCATGGCTCTAGCCATGCTCCCCACGGAGGTTACGAATCTATCTGGGAGTGTGTTAGAACATCTGTGAATGGCCCACTTGAGCTGAGTTTGAGCTTTGCTTCCTTTAGCCATCATTCCTGTTTAAATATATGTCCAGCATAGTTTTCCTTGCCAGAGAGTATAATGAGTTTTTTTTTAGGCTGTCTGGATCTTTGATTTGTGGTTCTTTGTTTGGTTTAGAAGGCAATCTTGAAGTTCCACTACTCGGTGCAGGAGGAGAGTGACACGTGCCTGGGAGGCAGGTGGTCTTTTGATGATGTACCCATGAGGCCCTTGCGGACCGTGATGGTGATTCCAGCTAATAAGATGAATGAAATCATGGACACACTCAAAGACCATCTATCTGTCTAACCCACTCCCCAGGGAAATTGCCAGAAAACTCAGCTGAGATTTATTGAAAAACTCATGACTTTATTTGGATTAAGGTCCTCTACAAAAAGTAGGGTCTGTCACCCGTGACACATTCACAAAATATTTTTTTTTCATTTTGGTCAAATTAATTATGTATATAGTTGATTAAAAACTTTTCCAACAAGAAAAACATGGACTAGTTATTTAAAGAACTCAATAAATTTTTTTTTTTTTTTTTTTAACTATACAAAGTGTTATTTTTACCCCAGACTCCCCTGGTGTGGGGTTAAACATCTGCACATCACTAAGTAGACCACTTGCGGTAACTTTGGGGGTACTTATTGCACATGGTGTCTCCGTGGAGAGCAATTATGAAGAGTTATTGTAAAATGCATCTTTGTTCAGCAGTAGTTTCCGGGCACTTCTCATATATATTCTGTTCCTTTTTCATTGTTGAAATGGGTGACAGGTGATCCATTACTTGCTGTAGAATATCCTTACTTTCACTAGGAGGCAGATTACTGAAGTAGTATTGTGGTGCCAGTTGCATAAATCTGTTTGTTTAAAAAAATTATTTTTTTTTAGTGAGAGATACCAAACATGATACAGGGCACTTTCTGGCCCTGTAGAATCTACCTGTAGCACTGGTGTTTAATTTGAACTCCTTGGGGTTTTAGTCTGCCCTTGTAGGGTAAATGCTTTCTGTGGTTTTCATGGCACTACTCCAGTGGCATTTCTAGAACAATCTGGCTTCTCTGTCACACAGTGCAAGTGAGGCCCACAACTCCAGTCATTGGTGAGGACTGGTACTCCCCTAAGGCCCACCACAAAATGAGAAGGATCAGACCCTATTCATAGGAGAAATTTGGGTAGGTAATAGAGGTGCTATTTTTGCCCCTTTCTTATTAACTAGAACTGCTCCACATCCAGCTGCTTAAGCTGGACACCTCTGAGTTATTTTTGGTTCCTACCTTGAACATGACTGCTCAAGCTGTAGTGGTACCTTTAAAAATGGACCTGGAATCAGTTCTGCAATAGCCTTCAGACCCGCCTCCATTCTCACTGTTGCCCCCTTCAGTCCCTTCTCTGCTTAACAGCCAGAGTGATCATTAAAAGCATATAAAGATGATGTTACTCTGGCTGCAAACTCTCCAAGTGCACTGTGCTGCACTTTAGGTAAAATCCAAACTCTCTCTGTGGCCCAAAAAGCCCTCAATCCTCTGGCTTCAACCTCATCTTCTCCCTCCTCGCCACCCCCCTTCCCCAGTGGGCTCCAGTCCCAAGGTCTTGCCTGTCCCTGAAGGATGGCTAAGCTCATTCCCCATCAAGGTCTGTACACCTGTGGGCACTGTGTTCCTCTAGCATTTGATTCCTCTGAAGATGTATTATTCTTTGTTTTCTGTTCCTTTATTTATTCTTTGTGTTGTAATAATCTCAAAAGCAGGAACATTTCTTAAATATATCCATAAAGCCCTGTTGTAGTAGGTCCTTGTATCTCATCATAAATTTAGATTGGTTCCCATGAAAACTTCTTCTAACTGAAAATGTGATAAAATCAAATTTCTTTCCCGTTACACTTACAGTTCAGGAGAGATTTCCGAGGTAGTCCTGATGTAGTTGTTCTCAGAGATGCTGAACCTGTGGAAGAGCACCCACTCTGGCATCTTCTTGGTGACAGAGTAACTGGAAAGGGGATGCAGCTGAGCAACTTGCTTGTGCGTGAGCATTAAGTAGTTACCTGATCCATCAACGTCCCGAGCGATCTACCAGGCAGGGTTTAAGGCAAAGATGCTTTGCATTAATATGGAGATGAGCTCAAAAATGCTTATCAAACAATTCTGAAGCAGTTCATCCATTAGAGTTAAAACCACAAAACTGCCACCTACATTTCCTCTTTTTAGATAAAGAAAATAAACCATAAACCTATTTTGCCCAAAACGTTGAGACAGTGATGAAGATGTCTGCTAACTTCAGCAATTTCAGGGCAGTGCACTAAGATAGTGCAGCTACAAAGGTTAATGTTTTGGGCACAGGATAAAAATTAGCATGTTAACTGGCCAATTACAGACTATTCTCCAATGTCAGGTGCTTTGGAATGATGCTTTAGCTCATTGAAGCGTCACAATAACCCTGTGATATAGGTACCTTTCTCCTTTTCCTTACAGGTAAGGAAAGCTATGCTAAAATGCCCCTTTTTGTCTGTTGAAATGTGGCAATACCACAGCATTTTTCAGACTATGAGGTGCCTGCATGTGCTTGAATCCAGGGGTGACACTAGTCAGCCTTCACTCGGGGGAAAAAAACAGAATGAGACCTTACTGCTACTTGTTGGGCATTAGTATCAAATTAGGTTAAATTTGAGCTAACACGCGAACAGGTGAGATGGGGCACTATACCTGAGGTTCAGCAGAAAATAGTGATTGCTTTAATAACTTTCCATTCTGTAATGAAAAAGACCTTTTGTTTTCTTTTGGACAAAGTTAATATATGCTGGCTTGGGCCTTTGAGGGGAAGTATGTTTCAATACCAAATCTTTAATAACGTGGGTTTTTAGTTGTATCTTAAAAGGAAATAACCCTCAGCCATTGTTCTAGGTGAAAGATCCCTGGCAGGAGGTCCTCAGCATGGGCATTTTGTGCAGACCATGCTAAAGGCAGCCTTATCCATTCTCACCTGCATGAAGTAACCAGACAGAAGAGCTTTCTTTATGTTCAGTGTGTTTTCCTTTGAGCCAAAAGCAGGTTCTGCATAGGGAAGCTCAATCCGCTTGACAATCTCTGAGAGTTCAGCTCGGATGACATCGGCCATCCTAAGCGCAGAGCAGTTGAGGAAGTGATCGTGACACCACTTCTCAACACAGTCTAGGAGGCAAAGGACAAAAGACTAGTGAGAAATCATCTATAATCAGCTGAGCCGCCCAGGCCAGGAAGATGCTCTGTCTTAAGTCCTTGAAGTCTCCTGCTGCTAAAGAGGTAACACTGTGGTAGCAGGGAAGCAGCAAGGGCAGGGACCTCTGGTGGCTGTGAGAGTGGCTGCTGGCACTTCAAGGAAGGAAGGAAGGAAGCTGACAACGGGCAGCCAAACACACTCGGGCTGTTGAGGTTCCGTGACCCCATCCGACTGTGGAAACAGCACATTCCAAGTGCTGATGAAAAGTTTATCACCCTTTATCTGTGGTTCATAAGGGGATAGAGCTGATTGTCTTAGGATCAACATTTAGTCTCATGTATACAGCAAGGATGTACATGGCACATTTAATCAAATTAGGAGGGGAAAACAAAGTCCTCTGGTTCATAAATACTGACTATATGTTATTTAATTATAAGAAAAGGATTACTCCTAGGCTGGCTTGGGAAGTAATTGTGTTATCTACTACCCTAGCTGCAAATTTCATATTAAAATTCAGTCATCTAGTTCAGTTAGAAGATATTCTTTCTTGCCATCTATAATTAAGATGGGCCCTGAGTGTTGCCTTGACCTGGAATGTACATGGCCTTGGTACAGTGGGGAGAGGACCTCATTTACACCGTCCAGTCCACTCGGGCCTACTCTAAGCAGCAGGAACATGTCCTTGGTCACCAGTGCCACACATCCTGCTGCCCTCAGGAGGTGCCACCAAATTCCCCGTGTCCTTTCTGGCCACTGACAACTTTTTCTTCTCAGCTTTGAATCCTAGCTCCCTGCTCTTTATACAATCCTCTGTCTTTCAATTTGCTGTTGTAGTTTTCACTTCAAATATTTTTTCACATTATCTGTTGGAGCAAAGGTGGTAGAAGAAAACCAAGGTGAGGGATCCTCACTGGCTGGCCCTCTCTGCCACATGCTAAGCTCCCTGCTGGCCTTTAACTCCCAGCACAGGTGTGTCATACACAGGCAGCTCCCACTCCCTCAGCCCTGGGTGCCCTCCTGTGAGAACCCACATGACCACTGTCGCAGGACCCACACAGGCCCTCCTGCCTCTTTTACGCGTGCCAGTCTGCTTTTCAGGATGTGCTCTCCCCTTCCCTCTGCCAAACAATCCCATCCAACTCCTCTAGCTGGCTCCAATCAAATCCTCTTGAGCCTCACCTCAGCACAGCAGCCTACTTCTACTATTGTCTGGAGCTTGGTTTTTTATGCTCACGTTCTCTCTCCAGCTAGACTGTGAATGTACTGTGAAATGTAAAGCACAAAGCTCAGCCTTGGTAAGTGGGCACTTGGCTCAGTCGGCTCCTTTCCTTCCTCCCCAGACCCAAGAGGGTAGGAGCTGTGTTAGGCAAGTCTCTGCATCCCTGTGTCATTGTGCTCCAAGCAAGCTCGCTCTGAAGACTGGCTGCGCGGAGTGCTGGAGTTCCACCAATAAGGCACACCATTACCAGCTGCTCAGCAGAAACTCAGGTGTGCGTTTAGTGCCTTGGGCGCCATTCCATTTGAGGGGCCAACTGGGCTAGAGAATAAGGGTGTCTGACAAACAGCTCAGCTTAATTTTGGTAAAGCGTGGTGGAAGCAGTAGGTAGTTTCTGTGAATCATGAGCATTTACTTACACTCACTGGTGGAACTCAGAGTTGTGTCTTGGTAGGCCTTATAAATGTTGATGAGGGTGAAGTGATCTCCTTCAGGATGTGAAAATGTCTTCCAGCAAGTCAAGGCAGCCTCCTCAGCTCCAGGAGGCAGATGTGAAAAGCAGTTAGGAGCTTTAAAATGCAAAGGGTCACATGCTCAGCAATCCTGAAGACATTTCATCTCCAGCACAATATGTGGGGTGGGGGGAGAATCGCTCCTGTGATTGGTTCTTTGAATAAATAGGTTATTTGTGTTTACTTATAAATCAAAGAAATTTAGAGTGAGTCATTATAATTCTCTCTCTCTTTTTTGCTTTCCTAAGCTCTGCTTAATACAGCTGCTACCCTGCAGTATTGCAGTGGCAGCACTCTGAGGTGCCCAGATGCAGGAACAGGATTAGAACTTAGGGTTCCTAACACAGCAGAGCATTTGGTCTGCTCTGCCAGGAAAACCAGGACGAATCAAACTGGTGGGAAATAAAAACCAGACATGCATAGTTATTTGGGGATGGATACTTTTTGTGATGTATTTTTCTTAGTCTGCAGTGATTATTAAATATAGATGATACACCTGAGATGACAGTGTAAGTTCCCAAACAGGACAGCTTTCTGGGTCTCTCCATGTGAAAAGTCAGCAAGTGATAAATGGCATGGTGAAACCATTAAGGGTACACACAGTGTCCTTGGAGCCCCAATTTCATTACTTCGCAAAAGGAAATTTGGCATGCTTTCACGTTTCTCTTTAAGAAATTCACTGAACTTTGATTTGTATATTTTCATAATATTAAGATAATTCTTCAATATTTTTCCTTTTTATTAAAATACTTCACTATCGTTTCAAAAGATTAAAGGAATTAACCACTGTCTCTGCTATGTACTTCTTAAAATATGATAATTTCAAATGCATCTCATTTAAATCTATACCAGGTTTAGATTCCCAATACAAAAGAATAGTGTGTAAGGAATACCTGTTACCATAGCAGCAATTGTTAGCATTTCATCTACACAGTCAAATTCACAGGCTGCTAAGATAGACTTTGAGAGTTGTGGATCAAGTGGAAACTCTGACATGATGATTCCAAATTCAGAAAGATTTCCATCATTATCCAGTGCTGCCAGATAATCTAAGTCTTCCAATGCCTGCATCAAACTTTCTGGTGCTAGAAAGAAAAAGAAAAATCAAAGAGTTTTGTACAGCTCAAGCCAAGATGGAGGAACAGATACAGGATCTACTCTCCCAACTGAAACTAAACAATGGACAAAATACGTTGAACA
The DNA here is from genome assembly GCA_029593785.1 of Cabassous unicinctus. NCBI lineage: Eukaryota > Metazoa > Chordata > Mammalia > Cingulata > Chlamyphoridae > Cabassous > Cabassous unicinctus. Next base: position 20,762 of record JAQZBX010036452.1, read on the forward strand.
ACATAACATACTGCAAGACACCGAGCATCAGGCAATGAAGGACAGGGATTCCTGGGAGAGGAAATGGGTGAGGTGAACCCTATGACTGCCCGACTCACTGCCTTGAAGACAATTTCCAGGCCACTGCACAGGGTGAGACTCAGGTGGGACCTATCAGACTGAGGTTCTAGGGAGACTAAGGTGGCCAGGTCAGAGTACTGGAGAGGGGGAAGCGACACAGAGAGAACTCTGGCGATGTGTCAGAGTTCCCTTGACCATTCCGCAGAGTACCACAAGGCACGCGTGTAAGGAAACCGCCCAGGCCAGGGAAAGAACCATCTGAGGGTTCAAGAAGGAACAGTGCCTGGTGCTTACACAGGACCGAGAAGAGCACCTATTCCCACCAGCCGGACTGGGGAAGCTCAGGATTCAGGGCACTGTGTGGAACAGGCAGAGGGGGAGTAACTACTGCTAGATGGGCACAGCTCCAGTCCTTGTACCCAATCCTAAAAGCAAGACCTGAAAGGAGCACACCATTCCCAAGTAACTGCAGCCCACAACAAAGCTCAAGAACATTTATGGGAACACAAAATTATCTAGCACCCAACAAGGTAAAATTTACATCTAAGATCCAGTAAAAAATTATGAGGCATGAAAAGCAGGAAAATGCATCCCATAACTCAGAAATCACACAGACGTTAGAATTAGTAGACAAGATCATTAAAAGGGCTATTTGCCAGTGTAAATAAGGACACTGAGCTGATTTTTTTATCCCTTTATTTCTCTTTTAAGTTTATATAATATTGATAATGGTGTGGAGTTTCTATATGCTTAACCTTCACCCCCTCAAAATTCATTTATTCAAAGCAAGGTAGTCTCCTCACCCTTACAGAACAAAGTTATATAAAAATAGATACACGTGTTTTTTCACTTGTCTGGCGCTTGGTAATAATGGACACACAAAGAAGCAAATCACATGGTATAGAGCTGCTGTATTGTTCTATCCCAGAAACGGAAGGATTTAGAGGAGCTATTAGATTGCTTTCATTTGTCTCAATTCCAATGTGTGCATTGTAGGTAGGGAGTGAACACTATGGGGACCTAACAGCAATCTAGTCTGTCTGCATCTGGGAGTTCAAAGTAAGAAATAGGAAAAATTAACTTACTTGTTTTCCAGACTTTGACCATTAAGTTATTTATCAAAATTTCAGGCAAACAGTGTAACTCAAAAACCCAGGCACAAACTGAGACTTGAGAAAATTCCCCCAACATGTTGCCTTGATAGGAATGGGGGAATTTTACTATGTTTGAAAAATAACTCACAGATGCTGAAATACAGTTTCTAGAAATCTCTAGTCCTCTGGTTGGATAAGAGTGAAGGCAAGTAACAGACCTGATTTCAGCCTTTGGCACATCAATTGCAAACAAACGATCAGTTACTGGGAAAAGCAAGTGTCAGGGATGGGTGGGTGGTAAGAAATGAGCCAAGGCAAACCTGCAGAGAACCCAGACATCTGCTTGAAGACTGAAAAAACACAGGTTTACTCTCTACCCTGGAGAAAATGGGTTTCGTGTCCCTACTGTTTCTGATCTAGTTCATCAAGACCTAAAACTGAGCAGAAGATGATGGTTTCCCCTGGGATGTTCCATCAATCATGCGGTCGGTTTGTGATCCCTCTGCCCTGTCGCACTACTTGTTCATTCTTGTGGACCCTGGTGTAAACCAAACTGGCAAAGACAAGACCATGAGAAGTTAAAATCCCTGGGACGAGAACAGACGGGCTATTTACAGGAAAAGTTCAAGAGTTCCATCAGTGAGCCATGAAATGAAAAATAGCTCATCTGCTAGAGAAGGTGCAAGAAACACAACCGAAAACAAGCATCTTAGATTAAACAGGGCAAGAGGGGGCTGGGAGTACGAACTTAGTTACTGAAAGCTTTTTAGAAACCAATTTCCATAAATCAGCAAAGCTGCTGCTTTATAAGCTCCAGGATCTTTGGCAAATGTCCCTATCGGCATCTGGCTTGAAAGCCCGGCACCATCCCAAAGGACACCTACCACTTCTCATTTTTATTTATTTATTTATATTGTGGGTTAAAATCAAGTTTTTCACAATACATTCCAATATTTGTAAAATGATATATAAATACATATGCATATATGTGCATTTGTTTACATAAATGTTATTTTTTTTTTTTAAAGGTGCTTAGATTACCTAAATATTACTCAGAAATTACAGGGATTCCCATGTTCCCCACCTCCCTCACCTCCAACATCCCACACCACCATTCCTCATCCGTGTGACACAACACCCGCAATGGATATACACATCCTGGGGCCTTGCCACCGAGCATAGACCATAGTTCACATCATAGACCACACTCTCTCCCACCCAGTTCTGCATGGTATATGCTGATGCAAAATGGCCTACATCCGTCACCGCTACGCCACTCAGGACAACCCCCAAGTCCCAAAAAACCCCTGTATTTCAACTGCCCCTCCTCTCCCTGCCCCAAAAACGTCCAATGGCCACAGGCTCCACCTCACTGTTACAATTTCTTCCACTGCTTGAATCACAATATGTCTACAACAGAACACCACCAAGTCCACTCTAGTCCACAGCTCCTCCCCCAATCCTTAGGGGACTGGGATGGTGATGTCCACGCCACCTCCAAGTGAGAGAGGGCTTATATCCCATGGATACGGTGGATGGGATTATCCTGCCTGCAGCTGCAGGCCCTCTCCATTCCCTGGGATGGCCTTGCCCATCGTTGTCTCCTCGCCAGGTTACTTGGATGAGTCCATTGAGCTGAGGAAAGTTAACAGTTTCTGAGAACCACTGACTGAAAGATAGGCTAACAAGGGAGAGACAGAGAAGGGTAGGTTGCGAGCCATCACCCACATGGACATAATCTATGGTAAATTGAAAGAGTTACATATTGAAGGATAGGACAGGTGGGTAGAGATTTTACTGGGTTTGGTGGTGCAGGGTTAACAGGTGGGTAGATTAGGAAGGGCAGGTTAGAATACCCAGGGCATGTAACTATGAATCTTGTCATCCCATGAGCCAAGACAGGGGAGAGTCATATGCCCCAGGGGGTGGGGAGGAAGGAACAGAAAAGATCAAATGGGGTATTTAGTGGTCATGGGAAATATTCTTCATTACCTTACAGTAATGGACACAGGACATGGTAAATATCATCAAAAATTATTAAACTGTACAGTCTAAATTGTAAACTATACTGTAAATCATTGACAATTTTTAGTTGCTATATTTTACTATCTGTATAACAGTTATAACAATGCTAACATCCATAAAAAAAAAATAAAGGTTTTAATATGGGGTGGGGAAGGGGGAGGGAGGTTGGGTAGGTGGGAGTCTCTAGTATTCCATGTGTGACTTTGCTCTGACCTAAAACTTCTTTGAAAATTA
>JAQZBX010036453.1:0-24175 GCA_029593785.1 Cabassous unicinctus
AGTTTTATAAAGAAGAAGATAATCAAATATTTTTAGATTCCAAATGCAGTGAGACAATTAAGGTAACAAAGGCACATTGGAAAACTGCAGTTAATATCCTCAAAGACATAAAGGTTTATTTTGCATCTGTATTTTGATATAAAAATATATTACAGACTTAAAAATGCTAGAGTGTTAAGGGAAATTACAAATGCATATATACATAATTTTAAGAATTAAAAAAGATAATTTAAGATAGTTCGAAGAGATTTTAAGATCATATCTCTCCATATTGAGAAGATAAGATTTTATATTTTTTTTGGTGGAAAAAGAGCATCATGTAATATAGCAAATATCTGGACTGTTCATGAATAATCCAATTCCATCTGTTGCTATACCTCACACCACTCTAATGATCTGTACTTCTTAATGCAGAAATATTGAATGAATTGAGCTATGCATGACTTTTTCAGCCAGATCTCAGGGAGAGAGCAAAAGCTGCCAAAAATATAATGTGTTGAAGGCCAGATTTAGAGTCCACATTTTAAACTCAGAAGCAACTTTAGCACAGATCTCAGTGCTATATCCTTTTTGTATCATTACATGGGAAGTCGTACCTCGATACTAATCACTAATCTGTGCTCCTGAGGGTGACAGAATCGGACTCAAATAAGCCCTCCCTGCACATGGTCCATCAGTCCCTTCTATTCAAACCTATATGTGATGCTGGAGTTTTTCCATCTAAAAATGGAGCTTCTGGCCTACCTATGTGCCAGCTGTGCCTGCAATCTCAGTGCAGCTGCAACTCCTACCCTGCAGCTCAATGGACTCATCCAAGTCACCTGGTGAGGAAACGACTATGGGCAACGGCCATCCCAGGGAATGGAGAGGGCCTGCAGCTGCAGGCAGGATAATCCCATCCACCGTATCCATGGGATATAAACCCTCTCTCACTTGGAGGTGGAGTGGACATCACCATTCCAAACTCCCCAGGGTTGGGGAAGGAGCTATGGACTAGAATGGACTTGGTGGAGTTCTGTCATATATTGTGATTCAAGCAATGGAAGAAATTGTAACAGTGAGGTGGAGACAGTGGCCACTGGACATTTTCGGGGCAGGGAGGGGAGGGGCAGTTGAAATACAGGGGCTTTTTCGGGACTTGGGGGTTGTCATGAGTGGCGTTGCGGTGACAGATGTAGGCCATTTTGCATCAGCATATACCATGCAGAACTGAGTGGGAGGGAGGGTGGTCTATGATGTGAAATGTGGTCTATGCTTGATGGCAAGGACCCAGGATGTGTATATCCATTGCGGGTGATGTGCCACACTGATGAAGGATGTTGGTGTGTGATGTTGTGGGAGGTGTGGGAGATGGGGAACATGGGAATCCCTGTAATTTCTGAGTAATAATTAGGTAATCTAAGCACCTTTAAAAATATATATATATATATAAAATAACATTTATGTAAGCAAATGCACATATATGCATATGTACTTATACATCATTTTACAAATATTGGTATGTATTGTGAAAAATTTTGATTTTTACGAACAATAAAAAAAAACAACTTAAAAAAAATTGAGGGCTTGAAAAAAAAAAGTGAATGGAAGGAGCAATTTGAATTGAATTCTTTACTTTAAAACATACAGTATTATCTTCTTGAGTGGCACTAAACTGTAACTTGAAATTTTCTCAAATTTATAGGTACCTGATATGATAATAATCCATATTATTCTCATATTATAGCATTCTTTGCTTTAGTTAACAATCATCCTACATTACTTAAAACATTTTAAAAATGTGGATGATCTTTTCCAGTATAATGAGTGAAACACAAAACTTAGGGAATTGAAAAACTAGGACACAGGTGTGTAGTTACCACACCAGCAAAAAAAAAAAAAAAGATATAGAAAAAACATGTCTGGATATTTAATTGCGATAGATTGAAAGTTAACATTATATATAAAATATAAATTATAGTTCAATCAAATATTATTCAGATTTTTTTTTTGAGGTACCAGGGCTGGGATAGAACATGGGCCCTTGTATGTGGGAAGCAGGCACTCAATCACTGAACTAAACTAGCTCTCCTGAGTTTTTTTTTTTCTTTTCATTTTTTTGGTTTATTTTGTTTTTAAGAGGTACGGTGGATGGAACCCAGGACCTCATACATGGGAAACAGGCACTCAACCACTTGAGCTACATCTGCCTTCTCAGAATTTTTAATAAAGGAAATCTCTGCAAGAACACTCAAAATATCTGTGCAACATATCATGTAGAACAGTGTTATTCTCTCTGTTCCACAGGCTACAGATGATGAGGTTGATGAGCAGGGGCCCAAAGGTGTGGAACATGGCCATGAGAAGAGTAATAAGAAATGCTTCTTTTGCAATGGGACCAAAAGCAGCAGTCAACCCAGAAACTACAAACAAAGTGAGAATTGCCAACCATGGGGTATAGGTGGATAGGGCTTTGTGACAAGCTTCCACAGAATGCATCTGAAGCACCATTGAAAATATATTAATATATGATATAAATAAAAAGACAGAAAATACCAAGGCAATATAAGCATTTAGAGTGAGTCCTGCACACTCAGAAAACTGAACATCTGAAATAAATTTCCTAAAATCTTGAGGTATATCACTGAAATACTGATGGATCGCATTAAACTCTGTGAACGGAAGCCTGAACATAGTGCCTGTGTGGACAGCAAAACAGACCAACCCTCTTGCCCATAAGCCACCAGCTGCCTGTGTGCACAGACACAAGGTTAGGTTGTGCCCATAGTGCAGAGGGTGGTGAATCACAACCTAGTGATCATAGGACATCACCACGAGGAAGGAAAGCTCTGTGGCTTGAAATGAATAAACAAGAAAATCTGAACAGCACATGTTGGGAGAGAAATCAATTTCCTGACTGTCTGATGATTCACAATAATTTCAGGAAGAGTAACTGAAATGCAGCAAAGATCTATTAATGATAAATTGCCTATAAAAAAACATTGGGACATGCAGATTTTGCTCAGTTAAAATGACAATAACAGAAGATTCCCAATCAGAGATCCAATACACCATTAAGAACATCAAAACTTGCAGGGCTTAGACCTACTAGGGGGGTTGAAATATCCTTGAGAAAGAATTCTGTGAAGATGGTAAGATTGTCCATGTCTTCAGTCATGTTGCCATCTCCCTGGAGTGAAAGTATAAAATGATAATAATATGCTAAAAACCAAATAGAGTCAATGTGCTTTGCTCACAAATAAAATACCACCATTGATACCAATAAAAGGTTTCTCATAGGAATTCTGCATAGAAGAAATGGACAAAAGTAATATTTTGAAATCAATGAATTCACATATTTCATTTTATTTTCTAACTGTGGTCTTCCATATTAATTTTAACATTGATAAGATCAGAGAAGCTAAGTAAATTAAATGATATAAAATGAAATCAGGGCCCATAAATTTTTCAGTTATTGAGTCACATTCACACTGTTCCTGTTTATCTCTTTTCAAACTCTGCTTGGATACATCCAGTGATTTTATCATTTTCTCCATTAGCAAATGGCCATCTCAGACACATTCTATAAGAAAGCCTATGCAACAGACTGTTTGAACATTCTATAACTATCCTCTTCATGTACCAGGTGACTGAGATGATTGCTCCTCATCTTTGACTGGCTGATTTAATGGTGTTTTTTGCAATAAATTAAATGAATTATCTGAAGAGCTTCTCTGAATGTTTTTTTAAAATACTATTTAATTTTTTTATACTTTAGATTACATAATTGTTACATAAAAATATAGGGGATTCTCATATGCCCCACTGCCTTCCCCTCCCACCCTTACCCACATTCAAAACATCCTACATCGGTGCTTTACATTTGTTACAATTGATGAACACATATTGGAGCACTGCCATTAAGTACAAATTATAGTTTACATTATAGTTTATACTTTGTCCACACAATTTTGTAATTTATGACAAAATATATAATGACCTGTATCCATTATTGCAACGTCATTCAGGGCAATTCCAATGTCCTGAAAATGTCCCAATATTACACTTGTCTTTACCTTTCCCTCCCCTCAGAACCTCCAGTTGCCACTGCCTTCACAACAATGGGCAGCCCAAAGATTTAAGTCTCTTAGACAATCAGCTATCAAGTCTAGTACTAACTATAATTTCAAATAGAAGTGGAAGAAGAGCCACGTGCAAGGAAACCACAAATGAGTCCAACTCTGTCACACTGGGGACCATAAACTCCAAATTTGGGTCCACTGGCAGGGTACAAAGCTTCTGAGCTGTGTGTCCTGCTTCTAGTGTCTGGATATCTCTAGATCCTTCAGGAGCCCAACTATTTGAGGCAATATTTACTGTGGCAGTAAATGAGATCTTGCTGAGACATGCATAAGCTTAACCTCTAGAATGAACTCCCAACTCACTTGGAAATATCTTAGCTATAAAAACTCATATGTATTTACCCTGTCCTCCTTTTGGTCAAGGTCTTTTTCCAGGTACATTGCTAGTTGGTGCTTGGTAATAATCCTTTGGTGCCAGGGAGCCTCATCCCCTGGAGTCCTGCCCCATGCCAAGGGTGGGGGAGATAATGCATTTATATGCTGAGTATGGCTTAGACAGGTGCCACGTTTGAGAAAAAAGGAGGCTCTCAGGAGTTAAATCTAAGGCAACATAAAGTACTAGGTTAAGTTTCAATTTCAAAAGAAAAGGTTCATAAGTACAATCATCAATATAAAGAGCCCATCTCAACAGTCCATCCTTCTTCACTATGCACCATGTACTCAGGGGATTCTTGCCACATTAGAGAATGTGGTAGAGCTCACCAGGATTTTAATCTAGAGGAGACCAGGTGGATTATGCCTCTCCACTCTTTCATTTCAGTTGTTCTATAAGACAAATGTCTTTCCCCCTTTACAATAATGTCCTCAAAAGATTTGACTCTATCTAGATTCTAATTCATTCCAATTTTGCTTTGCAGTGTATAATAGAATTCCCTTGTTGTCTCTCTAGTTACTCAGTATCTCAGAAAAATTTCTCACCTGTTATTCTCAAACATCCTTCCTTCCATTACTCATGAATTAAAATGTTTCATGAAGGACTAACATTCTCTTCAGATATCTTCCCCAATTGCTTTTCTTGATTTTACTGAAATCTATTCATTCAAAATAATTATTTTAACCAAAAGTATTTTACTTGTGCACCACTTGAAGCATACCAAACCATAAAGAAATACTGATTCAATCTTAATTAACCTTTCAAATCATAAACTACATATCTTGAGTGATGTCATTTCAGAATTATTTAATTCTGTAAATGGAAAACTTGAAATAAAGAGGTAATTATAAACATGATATAAATGTATTTTTAATACTTTATATATAATCCTTTTGTATTTATAAAATATTATATGATTTGGCAAGCTTTTTTGTAATTAATAATAACAATTTAGATTTACTTTCATTTATTACATTCATATGAGTTTCTAGTGTTTTTGAAAAATGTTATACAAATTTTTAATAAACATTTAAAAATGTATGCTTCTTCTATTACCAGCAATTGAATGAAGAAGAGGAAGTCCTTTAAACAGATATTTTATTAAATTTCAAAATATTACTCAGTCATCATGTTCCTACAATTAATCTGAGAGGTATAGAATTGACTTAAAGCTGAGGGTAGAGGTAGCATCTGGAAGTTCCACAACTTTCAAATGAGGAAGACTCATGGTTCCACATGTAACCATGCTCCAGATATGAATTCCTCCAAATTGCTGCAAATCACAAGTGACCTACAATCATTGCAAAGTCATTTTTTTTAATGAATAGGGCTTATTTGGTGTCACAAGTTTAAAAAATATACTTACACAAATACAAGCACATCTACACATCTACAAATACAAATGAAAAAAAATAATTTTACTGGAAATAAGGGGGCTTTCAAAAAAATCTCATTTCAATACTCTGATATATCTATTATGTATATATGTAGATATATGGAGAACAGCATTGAGAAAGTAACATTAAGAAAACAATAAATGTCTCAGACTTTACAAATATGATGCTTGAAATAAATCAAATACAGAAGAGGAGAAAACGTATGGAACTAAAGAAAATAAATTATAACTATTTGTAAAATAGAAGAAAATACAGGAAACTGAGTATTTTATAAGGATTATCAACATCTGGAAAGAATAACAAAATATAATATAGAGAAAAATATTATAAATAAATGTTAACTTTATGTTGACAAGAATTTCATGCTCTTCTATTTGAAATACAGTTAATAATTATAATAGTCATGAAAGAGTAAAATATGTTAAAGAGAATATATTATCCAGGAAGATATGACACAGATATGAGTATCAATATGTCAGAAATGTCAACAATTCAGCTCCCTAATGCCCATTTACAGCTTCATTGGTTACTACATGAATGAAATCACAATGAGCGATTCATTCCAAATGGTGGCTGAAGGCAAGAATTAGTTTGATAAATGCCGATAATGTGAAACTCAAAAAAAAAATACATATATATGTATATATATTATATATATATATGTTTTATATATTTATATACATACATACATGGGTGAGACACTTAAATGCTTAGCAGATGAATGCCTGAAATAACATTTAACTATAAAAACAGACATTGAGTAAATAGATAAATTTTTGACAGGACATCTCCTCCTTATATATGTGTATCACACATTTATTACCAATTCAAAGATCTCAAGCTAGTACCCAAAAAGGGGAAAAGTAGAATTCCGATTTTTTTTTTTAGTGAGTTTTTATCATTTGGGAGATTTGGAACTCCCAGACACTACCTACACCTTCAGTCCCAAGGCAATTTAATATGGAATACTCCCCTTACGTGAATTCCTATGAATACCAGAAATCACAGGAAGCTCTTAATCATAGTGCAATCCTTTCTTGTAAGAAAAAACATTTTTTAAATATATGTACACAAAGAAAATATAAATCTAGACATTTAAACACATTAATGAAGAATATTTTTCATGGAAATAAAAGTCTATTAAAAATTACCCAATTCAATAAACTCAGAACAGTGTGTGATGATAATGGAAGATATTGTTTATATACACATGAAGAGATTGGAGGTAATGACAAAGGAATAATAAAAGAACAATAAATCTTACTATATATATATATGCAATATATACATATATATATGTGTACTTTAAGTAAATGAAAAAGAAGAAATTAAAGTGTTCACATTTACATTTTATTTTATTCCTGAAAAATCTATATAAGAATTAATGTGTTTCATTTCTTCAAAGTTACTTTTTGCATTTCTCACTTTTTCTTTTTTTGTTTATATTTTCTATAGCATTAATTTCTAGTTATTCCTTATGATTTTATCCTTCTGCCATGTGAAGAATCATTTTGCTCTTCTATTGTTGATCTCCTGAGTCAGCAAAGTAGTTCCTTTTTCTATTTACCATTATCATTTTATACCTAATGCACTTACACTTTTATGGAAAATTACATTGCTTTATTTCTATTAAAACACAATAATTATTGTTCAACTAAAATATACACTTTTAAAATTTTCCTTGTGTTTTCTTTTTAATTGACAGATTGTTTAATGGCATGTTGATTAATTTCCAATTCTTTATTTTTAAATTAAATTCAATTTATTTTAATTGGGTTGTGCACAGAAATGATAACCTATATTCTTGTCATTATAAATTCATGGAAAATTTTAAATGGTTCCATATGCTATCCATCTTAATAATCACTCGAGAGAAATAGTAATCAAAACCATAATGATGTTTTACCAAGCACTTCCAGAATTTCTAAAATTAACAAGTCTGGTAACATCAAAGGATGGTGGTGATATTGCTCAAATTAACCTCTCAGGATTTTGTTGATAGTATGAGATGATATACTCATTTGCAAATGTCATACAGTTTCTTGTAAAATTAATTATAACCATGCTAAATGTATAAAGCTACCTGCCAAAACATTAAAACATTGCCCATGGGATATGAATTTACCACATATCTCTGCCTATCTCTTATCTTTCTATCATCTAGGTAGCTAGTTATATATCATACATAGGAGTATGTGCATAGTAAATATTTGTGAGTTCTGTGGGTGTGTATGCATGATTACAAGATTTTACTAATGGATCTATTTCATTTTTCATAATTTATTCAAAATAATATACTAATGATTAAGTGTAACAATGAACAAAACAACTGAACTATGCAGAAGGTGTGGAACTCACAAAACAAATATTGGTGAGACAGTGAAAAGCTAGTCAGAAGACATAGATTGAAATGATCATAAATTGGAAAATGCATGAATGAAAATTTCCATTAGAAGACAATTCCTCATCTCTGTGTGTAGGCATCAGGCATTTATTTCTAATTTAAAGAGCACCAGATATTACCATAAAATTTTTTAAAACAATGAACACAGATGATCTTCCTTCTGTGGTTATATTTAAGCCTTGCTTATTCGGCACTTTTGGGGACATTCATTTGTTCTCTCCCACTTTACTCCCAAATCCATTTTTCTAATTTATATACACATAACAAGAAGAACTAAATTCAGATTATTAATTTCTGGAAAGAATAATAAAACAGAGGAAAAGGGGAAAGAATATTACCAACGAATATTAAATTTATATTGGTAAGAAGAACACATTCTAATGTAGTATTTCTTCTGAAACTTATTTGCCTGAATTTCCTTCACTTTTTAAAGAATACTATCCATTTTTAAGACTCCTTGTCTTAAACTCAAAATTTCCATATGCTTTCTTGAAGCATTTTCACATCATAATGAAAATATTTTTAAATTATAACAATTATTTCCTAAATATAATTTATGTTAAATTCATTTGATTTTATGCTGTGTAAGTGCAGAAATATAAAAAAAGAAATACTGCAATGGAATAAATGGCACAACTAAAGACCCACTCATATGCAGTACTTCATATATGATATAAGTAGGTCTGTGGTAATACAGTAACAGTAATATTATTTTTCAGCAAATGGTGTTATATAGTTGGATAGTCATATTGGATAAAATGGAATTTATACCTACCTTTCACCACACAGATATGATTTAGATTAAATTAAAAACTATGAAAGTCAAAACCATAATTACTTTAGACACTAACAAAAGTGATTTTCTTCAGAATATCAGTGTTGGCAAAGATACTTACACACACATGAAAAAAAAAACAGAACAAAAACCACATTGAATAATGTTGATGCATTTAATTATATTAGAGATGAAATTGCTCTTGCTGAAAGGGTATTTAAGGGTACAAAATTCTACAAAACAAACTGAGTCAATATATCTGTCACACATAAAGGATACAGGAATTTAGCAGAAGGGCTTTCCATATTAATGTTAATGTAACATTAAAATACATTAAAAATAAAATCACAACTCAAGGATGTGTGCGTATAGACATAGATATAGAGCTATATAAAAACAACTACCTCAAGGATACTCTATTAAAATTAAATATTTGTACAACCAATATACCTGGGCATGATTTTTTAACATGAGACTTTTTTTTTCTTTTTGTATTCACTAAGTCTAAAAATTGTGAGGTAATGTGTCATTTAAAGCCAGAAAGGTAGTTAACTATAAAAAGTTACTACTAAAAGGTATAGCTAATCCTTTTAAAATGATTTGTTCATTCATATCATTTCAAATATTTAAAGTTTTATTTTCTCCTGTATAATAGATAAATGTGTGTTTCCTTATGCAAGTAGAACATGTTGGTGCCTTCTTAACAGCTCAATATTTGAAAAACAGCCGCTTTGATTACTTGGACCTACTGAAGACTTAGCATGCAACCATATGGCAAGTCAACTTAAGAGCAGAACACACTGCAAGAGATGGGTTTCACCAATCCACTATTTCTTTAGTGGATTTTTTGCTTCTTGTTTGGACATATGTAAATTCTAAATTTCCTAATCTCTAGAATGATGGGTTGGACTGGCTTTTCTAACCAGGGTTACATGGATAAACTATATACTGAGACATGGTTGTAACATGTTAGTGGAGGGAAGGATTGAAAAATAAGGACTTGAGGAGAAATATAAAGCATATTAATTATTAATATCATAGAGTGGCTCCTATGTTTCACTGAGGAACAAATAACAATTCTAACAAGTTTATACACATCTCTTTATTCACCATTTAGAAACTTTACAAAAAATTTTTCTCATGAAATGCAGGTATCTTTATATCATATCTCTCCTTAAAATTCTGTCAGAGACATTTATTCTTAGATAAATATATTTTTCTCTTATCTTGATGAAGGCACTATAGAAATTATAAAAAGGAATAAAAATATATGTATTTCAGTGATGAAGACAATAGGAAGGTATCCATAAATTCATCTTGATGAATTTTGAAATAAACATAATAATATTCAAGCCAATTAAAGGAGAAGAAAGCCTTGGGTGATACTATACATGGAAGCATAATGAATGAGGGATAGATGCTTCTGGATATCTTAAATATCATAAGCATGTAGCCCATAGAAGGAGTTTGCACCTGTATTATGCTATGAGAAAAAATATAGTAGACTAAAGAAAACTAGAGTACAAGAGTATATGAAGAATGTGACTTGCATACATAACTTCTACATTAAAATTTCATTTCATATGTTTGACAAGATCTTGAAGATCATTTCTCATAAAATATTTTTATAATAAAATATGTTGAAAATATGGAAGAAAATAATTATCATCCTAATGCTGAGATAAAAAAATAAATTTCAGTTAAAGAAGACAAAAATAAACCCAAAGAAAAAATTTTCATGCATGAAAAACTTATATTTTCTCATTTATATCCTGTACAACATACTGGGCACATTAACTAAAAACACACACTTAAAAATATCAACATAAAACTTCAGAAATTCATAAAATAAACTACCGCATAATATCATGAAAATTAAAGAAAAATGAGAACAATATTACATTTTTAAATAAGAACCCTTAGAATTAGAATGAATTGTATATAAATATTCAAATGTATGGAGGGGAATAACTTGGACAAAAATTCTATGTGTGAATATAAATTTCAATATAAACAAGTGATTGTGAAAAGATTCGTGCAAAGATTCAGAAAGCTAAAATCTAATTTTCATATTAATGTTACTTGAATATAAAATCTGATGTCTTTACCCAGAAAACAACTATGAAGAAAACCCACTTAGCAAAAAATAAGTTTTTTAAAAAAATATGATAGATTCCTCAATTTTCAAATCATTGAAAAGATAAGTATACATTTCAGATAATTTGATTAATATGATGCAAGTTCACATTTTAGCTAAGATTGTTAGTTTTGTATTATAGAAACCCCATGTTCATCATTAACTGCTTGCTTCTATGCCTAATAATAAGTTCTAAGCCATAATGAAACTGATTTCTCCATTATATGCATTACTCTTGAATAAAAAATGAGCATATATTCTTAATACTGAACATTTTCTAGATAGTATTCTGAAGTTTAAAAGGTAGATGTCAAATAATTCAATTCTGAAATATAAAAAGGCTAATATATTCTTAGACTACCAGAATGCTGACTCAGGGTTTAGGAACCAGAAAAATAAAACTTTTCATATTGAGAATAAAACTTTTATTTCTTAACTTTGGGAAAAGTGAATCCATATGCCCCACTCACTCCCTGCCCCACACTTTCCCACATTAACAATATCCTTCATTAGTGTGATACATTTGTTACAATGGTTGAACACATATTGAAGCATTGCCACTAAGTGTGGAGTATAGTTTACATTATAGTTTATACTCTGTCCCACGCAATTTTGTAAGATATGACATAATATATAATGGCCTGTATCTGTCATGGCAACATGATGCAGGGAAATTCCAAGGTCCCAAAAATGCCCCCATATTACATCTATTTTTTGCTTTCCCTCCCCTTCAAGTCTCTAGTGTCCACTGCCTCCACATCAATGATAAAAGTTTTTCCACTGTAGAATACCGTAAATCTACAGTAGAATACTAGTAAGTCTACTTTAGTCCATTGTTCATTCCTGAATTTTGAGGATTTGGGTGTGCTTTTTCCCACCCTGCCTCTAATGAGAGGGGGCTTAGATCCCATGGGAAAGGTGGATGGAAACATCATGCTTGCAGTTGCAGACACTCTGTACTTGTGATGGGCACTGTCCACCATCACCACTTTGTTAATTGTCCTGGGTGAGTCCAAAGGACTAGACTATACATTTTTTAACTCTGCTGAGATTTAGAGACCAACTGGCACATGCACAGACCAAAGATTTAAGTCTATCAAGTATATTACTAACTATAGATTCAAATAAAAGGGACAAAAGAGCCATGTGTAGTGAAACCACAAATGAGTCCAAATCTGTCACCCAGGGGAACCTAAAGTCCAAAGTAAGATGCACTGGCAAAGCACCAAACTCCTGTCCTGTCTGCCCTGCCTACAGCATTTGGATGTCTTTAGAGGCCTCAGGAGTCCTGCTATTTGAGGCAATATTTACTGTGGGAGTTGATGAAACCCAGTTGAGACTTGCATAAGCATAACCTCTGGAATGACCTCCTGACTCACTTTGAAATCTCTTAGACATAAAAACTCATTTGCATTTACTAATTTCCCTTATGGTCAAGGTCTTTTTTGAGGTGTATTGCTAGTTGGCACTTGGTAATAATCCCTTGGTGTTAGGGGGTCTCATCACCAGGAGGCATGTCTCACGCAAGGAGGAATGTAGGGGGGTTACATGGTGAGTTTGTTTTAGAGAGAGGTCACATTTGAGCAACAAGTTACCCTCAGGAGGTAACTCTTAGGCCACATATAATACTAGGCTAAGTTTCAATTTCAAAAGAAAGGTTCATAAGAACAATCATGATTATCAAGGGCCCAGTGCAATGGTCTATCCACCTTCACTAGGCACTGCATCTGTGTGCAGGAGATTCTTCAATTCCATTAGAGAATATAACAGAACTCCCCAGGATGAAAATTCAATATTCTTCTGGTGATTGCATGGACCTCTACCCACCAAAACAATGACTTACTAAGACTTGAACACATTCATATGTCTTGTAGGCATGTCTCAGATGAACTGCCTCCTATGCATACCCCATCACCAAAACTCCACACCATTTTTCCTCTACTGCTCCAGTTGTGACTCTTCTGTGATCCAAAACCTCCCCAAAGATGAAGCCAAGAAAATAACCAAATAAAAATAATAAGCAAATGAAATTATAATTACAATGTAGCAGTTTGATATTGTTTATGAATTCTAAAAATAGATATTGGATTATGTTTGTAAACTGGTCTGTACCTGGGCATGATTAAATTATGATTAGGGCTTTGATTGGGCCACCTCAGTAGGATGTTGAGTCTCAGGCCACTTGATGGCTGGAGATGCACAGATCAAACTACATGGCAGAGAAGATAGTTGGAGTTTTGATGCTTGAGTTTTGAACTGGAACTCGGGAAGTAAACACACAAGAGAAGAACACAGAGAAATAGAGACAGCTCCACAGACATGGCAGAGGACCCGGGAAGAAAGATGAGCTATTCGCCTGGCAGTCTACAGCTGAGCTTGTGAAGAGAAGCAAGCCTGAGCCCAGAGAGAATCAAGACCCAGGGAGGGAGACAAATCCTAAAGAGCCTGATGGCCTACAGCTGATATTGAAAGAAGCTGTGACCACAGAGCCTTAAGAGGAAGAAGGCTGAATGTTGGCAGCCATCTTCCTCCAACACATGGCAACTGACTCTGATGAGGGAAGTAACTTGTGCTTTATGGATTGTAAGCTTCTACCCCAAATAAATTCACTATATAAAAGCCAACAGATTTTTATATATATATTTTTAATATTTTTCATCAGATATGTTGTCTTGTATATACAGCGATATTTTCTTCTGAATATTCCCCCAGTGTTTTTTTTTTTCCTTTTTCATTTTATCTTCAAAGAAGCTTTAGGTTACATAAACGTCATGTAGAGAACACAGGGGATTCCCATATACCTAATGCCGTCCCTGTTTTCCCCTCTATCCCATTAATAACATTTTACATCCAGATAGTATATTCGTTACAATTGATGTCCAAACTTTGAAACATTGCTACTAACAATGGTGAATGGTTTACATTGTGATTTACCTCTTGGACCTTACACATTTTATAAATTTTAAGGAAATTTTAAATGAACTGTATCCATTATTGTGAGATCATGCAGAACAATTCTAATGCCCTGAAAATGCCCTATGTTCCACCTATTCTATTCTTCCCTCCCCCTCCCCTTGAGACCTATGGTAATCACTAAGTTTGATTCATAGTTAACTTCAGTAATACTGAGGGCTTGATATATTCTGTTTTCTTTTATTAGGCACTGCCTATGTTCTCAAGAGAGTCTTGCCCCTCCATTTGAGAACATAGCACAACTTCACAGGGTGGGAGTTTAATATTTCCTTGTTTATTGTGTGGGTCTCCATCAACTTATATAACAAACTATGACAAGTTGAACAATTACATATTCCGTAGAAGCCTACCCCAGGTGTACCCTTTTCTGTATGCTCCCCCTTACATGCAACATCAGTAATCTTCCCCTGCCATATTTGTCAAAAGAACATTCCCAATGTTGTAGTTTTAATTGCAGACCTCCAAATCCCCAGAGTTCACCTGTTCCTTTCCCTGACCCTCCCACAGTTCCATGGATAATCTAAGCATAACCCCCACCCTAACCACCACAAAGAAAAACACTGCTGAACCCAACAGCATAACTGCATCACTGTCAGGCCCATCCCCTGCACATCTACACCCTTCCAACTTAACATAGATTTTCCCATATGGACCTTAGCTCACAACCTTTTACTTATTTTCTGTCTCCTATTAACCTATCTTCCAGACTCTAACACTATGAGTCTGATCAATTTGCTTAATTCATCCATGTTGTCCTATGTGTTAATACTGCATTCATTCTTACAGATGAGTAATATTCCATTGTATGTATATACCACAATTTGCTTATCCATTCTTCTGTTGATGGACATTTGGATTGTTTCTAACTTTTAGCAAAGGTGAATAATACTGCTATGAACATTGATGTGCATAAATCTGTTCATGTCTCTGCTTCCAATATACCCAGTAGTGGGATTGCTGGATCATATGGAAGTTCTATAGTTAGCTTCCTGAGGAAGTGCCAAACTGTCCTCCACAATGGCTGCACAGTTCTACCTACCCACCAGCAGTTGACAAGTCTTCCCTTTCCTCCACATCCTTTCCAACACTTATCATACTCTGTGTTTTCTTTTAATTTATTGAAGTACATCACTCATACATGAACATACATAAACAATAAGTGTATAGCAATAGTTGTGAACTCACAAAACAAACATACATAACATCATCCAGGGCTCTCATACCTCACCCTACCATCAGTACCTTGCATTGTTGTTAAACATTTTTAACTAACAATTAAAGAGCATCCTCAAAATACTACTACTAAACAAAGTATTTTCCCCCAACCCACCCTATTTTTATTATTATTTTTATATCATTTATACATGAACATACATACACAATAAGTGTATAGTAAAAGTTGTGAACTTACAAAGCAAGCACTCATAACATCATACAGGGGTCCTATACATTAACCCTCCACCAAAACCTTGCATTGTTGTGAGACATTTGTTACAAATTATGAAAGAATATTTTCAAAATCTTACAATTTATATTCCTTATCTTACATTTGGTGTATTTTCACCCCAACACACCCTATTATTATTTTTTAGATATATTTTTATGACAGAAGTTGTAAACTTACAAAACAATCATGCACATGTTCAGAATTCCCAAACAACACCCCTCTCTCAACACACCATACCGTGGTGGAAAATTTATTACAGATTATTAGATAATATCATCCAATTATTATTAGGTCCACAGTGTACATTTGGCACACATTTTCCATACTTCCCCATTATCAAAACAATATATCTTTGGCATAGATGCAAGAATATTACATTATTACTGTTAACCACAGTCCATACGTCACTCGGTTGGATTTTTCCCATGCTTCTCCACATTCCCACCACCTTGCAATAGTTATGTACACCTGCTCTAGCTCACAAAGGGCACTCTTGCATCTGTACCATCAACCACTATTCTCATACACCTCTGGGTTTACTGTGTTATTCAGTCCTTAGATTATATTCTAGCTTTCTGTCAATTGGCATTTACATCCCTAGACTACCATTTTCAGCCACATCCTCATTTATAAGCCAGCTGTTACTCACTATAATGTGTTACCATTAACTCTGTACATTTCTATACTTTTACAGTAAAGCTAATTAAAACTTCTACATACGTTAAATATCAGTAGTCCATCTCAGTCCTCCTCTTATCTCCTTTAAGAATCTACCACCTACCACTAGGTCTTGAAGAAATTTTCTTACATTTTCTTCTAGAAGCTTTATGGTTCTTGCTTTTATATTTAAGTTTTTTTATTCATTTTGAGTTAATTTTTGCATAAGGTGTGAGATAGGTGTCCTCTTTCCTTCTTTTGGCTATGGGTATCCAGTTCTCTCAGCACCATTTTTTGAATGGATCATTCTTCATGAGTTAGGTGGGTTTGACAGGTTGGTCATAAATCACCTGACCACAGATGTGACAGTCTTTACCATCAATTTGGTTCCACTGCTTTTTGTGTCTGTCTCTATGCCAGTACCATGCTGTTTTTACCACTGTAGCTACGTAATACAATTTAAAGTCCAGAAATGAGAGTCTTCCAACCTCAATTTTCCTTTCTAAGGTGTTTCTGGCTATTCAGAACCCTTTACCTCTCCAAATAAACTTGATAATGATGTTTTTCATTTATTTGAAAAATGCTGGTACAATTTTTATTGGGATGGCCCTGAATCTGTACATCAATTTGAATAGATTTGACATCCCAATGATATTTAGTCTTCCAATCTGTGAGCATGGAATGTTCTTCCAATCATTTAGGTCTTCTTTTGATTTCTTCTAACAATCAATTGTAGTTTTCTGAACACAATTGTTCCACACCATTGATGAAGTCTATTCCTGAATATTTGGGTTTTATCTGTCATATTTTATTTTCAACAAATTTTGACAATTTTAATTACTTTTATTGTTATAATCTTCATTTCTAGACTCTCTTTCATGCCTGTCTCTCCTGTCTTTTCTTTTCAGGATGTAGCACATATTTTAGTATTTCCTGCAAAGCTGGTCTCTTGGTTACAAACTCACTCAGTTTCTGTTTATCTGTGAATATTCTAAACTTGCCCTCAATTTTGAAAGACAATCTTTCTAGTTATAAGATTCTTGGCTAGGAAGTATTTCTCTTGCACTATTCCTTACTAGAGTATTTATTCTAGTATTTATTAAATATATCATGCCATTATCTTCTTGGTTTCTATGAGAAATCAGCAATTAATCTTATTGTGTGTCTCTTATATGTTTTGTATTGCTTTTCTCTTGCTGTTCTCAGAATTCTTTGTCTTTGGCATTTGACATTCTGATTAGTATGTGTCTCGGAGTTGGTCTATTTGGATTTTTTCAGATGGGAGGATAGCATGCTTCTTGGACATGGATATCTATGTCCTTTAATAGGGTTGGGAAATTTTCTACCATTATTTCCTAAAATATTCCCTTTGTCCCTTTCTATTCTCTTCTCCTCTGGGACACCAATGGCATGCATGTTTGCATGTCTCTTGCTGTCATTTATTTCCCCAAGACCTTGTTCATGTTTTTTCAAACTTTTCTTCATCTGTTCTTTTGTATGTTCACTTTCAGAGGTGATTTCTTCAAGTTCACCAATCTTTTCTTCTGCCTTCTCAACTCTGCTATTATATGATTTCAATGTATTTTTAATTTCATTTATTGCACCTTTCATTCCCATAAGATGTGCTATTTTTCTTGTGTATGCTTTCAAATTCTTCTTTGTGCCTACCAAATGTCTTATTAATATCTTCAATTTCTTTAGCCATTTCATTGAATTTATTAAGATTTGTTTGAATATCTATGATTAGTTGTCTCAACTCCTTTATGTCATCTGGAGGCTTATCTTGTTTCTTTAAGTGGGCCATATCTTCCTGTTTCTTAGTGTGGATTGTAAATTTTTGCTGGTGTCTTGGCATCTGGCTTACTAGAGTATTTATTCTGAGTGCATTTTTTCTCTTTAGTTTAGGGCTTCCTGCCCTTTTTCCCTTGCTGATTGTGTAGTAGGAGCCAAGGATGTAGTTGGTGCTATAAGCTGTGGAGACTCAAGCTGCCTTCCATGCCCAAAGGACCAATGAAGCTTCTCCCAACTTTCTCTTTTGCTAGGGGTAGGGACAGATCCACAGCTGTGTGGAATAATCCAACTCATGCAGGCCTAGACTGTAGTTGCCCAGAGAGACTTATGAAACTTCAAGCCCCTTTCTCCCTTGCCTGGGGTGGGGATGGGGCTGCAGGTGTGGGCAAGAATCTATGCAGTGCATGCCCAAGATGACCACAGTTGACCTGGTAGCCTTCTGATTATTTAGTCTGTGCAGTTACCTGGATCGGCTGGAGCAGGGCCCGCCAGCTTCCTCTCTGCTAGATGTGGGGCTGAGGTCTAGGCTACAGCTGCAGACCAATCTGGGTGAAAAAAATCATTTTCTACCATCATTGCGATTTTCATCAGCCCAGCTTCCCTTCTTGCTGGGGACAGAGTCAAAATGGCAGCTATCTGCTGCCTTCCGACTTGGACAGGCTCAAACTTTAGCTCTTCTTAGGGTAATAATTTAGGGAGCCGAATTCACCAATCAGTAGCTGAAGTCAGTGGCCCACCATCTCCTCCTCCCCATTTTTGAGAAATGGAGTTTCTAATTCATGCCACAGAATATCTCCTGGGGTGGCTTGCACCGCCAAAGTAGGATGATCACCAACCTCTGCGGCATGGCCTGTAATTTCCCGAAGAGGCTGGCACAGCTTTCCTCAGCTTCCTCCCTGACTGAGGTGGGCCTGGGGCTTAGGCTAGAGCAGCAATCTGATCTAGATGGAAATAAGCCAGTCCCTACCAGCACTGTGATTTGCAGTCAGTCCTGCATCCCCTCCTGTCAGGCATGGAGTTAAGATGGCAGCTACTGGCCTCTTTCTAACTTGGACAGGTTCAAACTTTAGCTGTTTTTAGGATTATACTTTAGCTCACTGAATTTACTAATCAGTCGGGTAAGTTAGTGCCCAACCATCTCTTCCTCTCTTGTTTTTGGGAAGAGGAGCTTCCAATTCCACCCGTGGAACAGCTCCTGATGAGGTTTGTGCCTGCAGTGGAGAATGGGCACCGGCCTCCGTGGCGTGGAGTCCTCTACTTACAGATCTTCTCTGCGGATTGGTGGTCTCCTCTTTCCATTCTTTCAAGGATGCTGCAGGATGCACTTCTGGTCTGGAGGCCCCAAAAAGTGCTCTAGATAGCTCTGGGTGATTACTAACTACCACATGGCAGTAGCTGATTCTAGGAGCTCTTTACTCTGCTGCCATCTTGGTTGTCTTTTTTTTTTTTTAAATAGCCACCAGTCTAATGGGTGTAAGATTGTATTGCATTGTACTTTTGATTTGCGTTTTCCTAATAGTGATGTTGAGCTTCTTTTCAAGTGCTTGTTAGTCATTTGTAATTCTTCATTGGAGAATTGTCTCTTCAAATCACTTGTCCATTTTTAAAATGGGTTGTTTGTCCTTTTAATTTTGAGAGGTAGGATTTCTTTATATATGCTGAATATTAGGCCCCTATTGGAGAGGTGGTTACCAAATATTTTCTCCCATTGAGTAGGCAGTCATTTCACTTTCTTGACAAACTTCTTTGAAGTGTTTTTCTTTTTTTAATTTTGAGGAGGTCTCATTTATCTATTTTTTTCTTTTTTGCTCATATTTTGGTTATAAAGTTTATGAAACCACTTCCTACTACAAGATCTTGTAGATACTTCCCTACATTTTCATCCAGATGTTTTATTGTCTTGGTTCTTATATTTATATCTTTGTTCATTTTGAATTAATTTTTGTATAGGGTGTGAGATAGTGATCCTTTTCCATTCCTTTCAATATGGATATCCAGTTCACCAAGCACCATTTGTTGAAGAGGCCATTCTCTCCCAGTTGAGTGGGCTTGGAGGCCTTGTGGAATATCAGTTGACCATATATGTGAACATCTATATCAAAACTCTCAGTTATGTTCCATTGTTCAGTATGTCTATACCTGTGCCAATACCATGCACTTTTGACCACTATAGCTTTGTAGTATGTTTTAATGTCAGGTAGTGTGATTCCTCCTATTTCATTTTTTCTTTTTCAATCTGTATTTGCCTATTTGTTGCTCCTTACCATTCCAAATAAATTTCATAGTTATCTTTTCCAATTCAGCAAAAAAATTCTGTGGTACTTTTCATTGGGATTGCATTGAATCTGTAAATTAGTTTATATAGGATAGACATCTTAATGATGCTTAAGCTTCCTATCCATGAATATTCTTCCATTTATTTAGGTCTTCTTGGTTTCCTTAAACAATGTCATGTAGTTTTCCATGTACAAGTCTTTCACATCTTTATTTAAGTTTCTTCCAGGTATTTGATTCTTTTTGTTGCCATTGGAAATGGATTTTTTCTTGATTTTCTCCTCAGATTGCTTTTAATTGGTGTACAGAAAAGCTACTGATTTTTGTGCATTGATCTTATATCCTGCCACTTTACTGAAGTCTTTTATAAGCTCTATAATCTTTGCTGTAGATTACTCAGGACTTTCTATGTATAGGATCATGTCATCAACAAATAGTGAAATTGTTTCTCGTTTTCCAAATTTGGTGACTTTTATATCTTTTTCTTGCCTAAGTGCATGAGCAAGTACTTCTAACACAATGTCAAATAAGAGTGGTGACAGTAAGCATCCTTGTCTTTTTCAAGATCTTAGAGGGAAAGATTTTAGCATTTCACCAATGAAGTTGATGTTAGTAGTTGTTTTTTTTTAATATACCCTTTATCATGTTTAGGAAGTTTCCTTCTATTCCTATCCTTTGAAGTGTTTTTAGCAAGAAATAGTGTTGTATTTTGTCAATTGTTTTCTCTGCATCAATAGAGATGATCATGTGATCTTGTTCTTTTGATCTGTTAATATAGTGTGTTCCACTGATTTTCTTACATTAAACTATCCTTGCATATGAGAGATGACACCAATTTAGTCATAGTGTATAATTTGTCTGATGTGCTGTTGAATACGATTAGCAAGTATTGTGTTGAGGATTTTAGCGTATAGGTTGATTAGAGAGATTGGTATATAGTTTTCCTTTCTTGTGGTGTCTTTGTGTGGCTTTGGTATTAGGGTGATGTTGGCATCATAGAATGAGTTAGGCAATGTTACCTCCACCTCTATTTTTTGGAAGATTTGGAGCAGGTTTGTTTTAAGTTCTTTCTGGAATGATTGTAAGAATTCACCTCTGAAGACTTTTGGTATTGCAATCTTACTTGTGAGGTTTTTTGATGACTAATTCAATTTCATTACTTGTGATTGGTCCATTGATTTTATCAATTTCTTCTTTTGTAAATGTAGGCTATTTCTGTGTTTCTGGAAATCTCTCCATTTCACCTACGTTGTCCATCTTGTTGGCAAATAATTTTTAAAAGTATTCTCTCATGATACTTTTTATTTCTGTGGGATCAGTGGTGATATCCCCTTCCTCATTTGTTATTTTATGTATTTGCATCTCTTATTTTTTTGATAGTCTGGCTATGTTTTTTCAATTTCATTCATCTTCTCAAAGAACCAGCTTTTGATTTTTAGATTTATTTTTAGTGCTTTCTTATTTTCAATTTCATTTAGCTCTGCTCCAATCTTATTTATTAGATTCTTTCCACTTGTTTTGGGATTAGTTTGTTGTTCCTTTCTAATTCCACCAAGTGTGCAGTTAGGTCTTTGATTTTATCTCTTTCTTTTTTTTTTAAATCAGAATGTATGGCTATAAAGTTCCTTCTCAGTACTGTTTTTGCTGCATGCCATAGTTTTGACGTGTTGTGTTGTCATTTTCTTTCATTTCAAGATAGTTACTGATTTCTTTTGTAATTTATTCCTTGTCCCACTGATTGTTTAAGAGTGTGTTGTCTAACTTCCATATCTTTGTGCCTAATCTGGTGTTCTGCCCCTTACTGAATTCAAACTTCATTCCATTGTGGTCAGAGAAATTACTTTGTATAATTTCAATCTTTCTGAAATTTTTCAGATTTGTTCTGTGGCCTAGTATGTGGTCTATCCTGGAGAATGATCCATGTGCACTCGAGAAGAATGTCTATCCCACTGCATTTGTATAGATATATTGTATATATATCTATTAGATCTAGAACCTCTAATGTATAATTCTAGCTCTCTGTCTCTTTTTTTATCCTGTTTCAAGGTGTTCTGTCTATTGGTGATAATGCTGTATTAACGTCCCCCAGTATAATTGTAGAGGTATCCATTTCTCCACTTAGTTTTTACGATGCTTGCCTCGGGTATTTTGTGGAGACCTGGTTATGTATATAGATGTTTTTGAATGTTCTTTCTTCTTTATACATTACCCCTTTAATTAATATATAATGTCCTTCTTTGTCTATTACAATACTTTTGTATTTAAAGTCCATTTTGTGTGATATTAGTGTAGCTACTCCCACATTTTAGTTATACTTTGCATGTAAAATTGTTTGCCAACCATTCACTGGAAACCTCCTTGCATCCCTGGGTCTAAGATGAATTTCTTGTAGACATCATATAAGATGGGGCATATTTCCTTATCCATTCTGCCAAACCATGTCTCTTGATTAGAGAGTTTTATCCATTAACATTCTATGTTATTACTGTCAAGGAATTACATTAGCCATATTTTTTTTAAGTTTATGTATGTCATATTTTATTTTTATTTCTCTTTTTATATTACTAGCCATTCTTACCAATATTCTTCCTTTCCACACTCTCCCCCAACACTCTCTTTCTTGTTTTTTCCTTTCAACCTGCAGAACTCTCTTTAGTATTTCTTGAAGTTCAGATTTCTTGTTAACAATCCTTCTTAATTTCTAATTATATGCAAATATTTTCAATTCTCCCTCATTTTCGAATGCCAAATTTGATGGATACAGAATTCTTGACTGATAGTTTTTTTTTTCTTTTAGCAGCTTAACTATGTCATACCACTGGTTTCTTGCCTCCTTGGTTTCAGATGAGAAATCAGCACTTAATCTTATCAAGCTTCCCTTTTATGTGATGGATCTTTTTTCTCTTGCCGCTTTCAATATTCTTTCTTTGTTCTGAGCATTGGATAATTTAATAAGTATATGTATTGGGGTAGTCCTGTTAAGATTTATATTGTTTGAGGTGTGCTGCACTTCCTGGACATATATGTCAATGTCCCTCAAAAGAGTTGGGAAAAATTCCAGGCATTATTTCTTCCAACACTCCTTGTGCTTCCTTTCCCTTCTCTTCTCCCTATCTAAAGTGTTGATGTATGTACAACATTGTGCTTATAAAGAAGCCATTGATTTTAAACTTTGATTAGAACATATGGTATGTGAATATATCTTTAAGTGTTCTTAATAAACAAATAAATATTTGTGCAAGGATAGTCAGAAATAGCACTTATGTACAACAGGGGAAAAAAAGAAAGATTGAGTGGTAAGGAATTTTCTTGTTTAGTTCTTTGTTTTTTGTTTATTATTGTTATTGAAATAATGAAAATGCTCTAATTATGATTGAAGAGATGAATACACAACTATGTGATTATACCAAATACCATACTTTGGAAGAATTGTAGGTTTATCATTATGTATCAAAAATTGATTTGTTAAAAAAAGATGGCGATAAGCATTTTACAATTAAAACAGTATTCCTAATACTATCTGGACCACCACCCTTTGTCCAGCATCAATAGCTACAGCACCTCTGAGCCCCACCCCATCCCAAAGCCCTGTTCTGCCCACACATGCATCTCCTTCTCTGCTCTATTGAAAGTCAGACTCTACCATTTCCATTTTATTCATTTCTTCTAAAGATGTTTGTTAAGTCCCAATTATGTGCCTGGCATTAGCATTGGGGAAATAAAGGAGAAAAGACATGTGGTTTCTTTTCTCCTGATACTTATGATCTAGTGAAGCAGGGAAACAATAAATAGCCACATAAAGCAAGTATAAGAGTGATAAGTACTC
>JAQZBX010036454.1:0-18591 GCA_029593785.1 Cabassous unicinctus
GCTTGAAGTACATGAACTTGAATGTTTTAGAAACTCAGTTGTAGACTGTCTATTGCTATTTCATTCATACCAGAACTTTTAGAAATTAGCTTATAAAATCAGTGGAGCAAGTTAGCTCACTGTATATGGCATGTGAAGAATGTTATGTTTTTCCCTAAAGAGCTCTGTTTTCTAATAGAATATTTCCAAATAAGTAAAATATTGAGAGCAACTCCTCAGTGTAGAGAAAATGGTAAAAAGAACATTTTATTATAAATTTAAAGACATGAAATCATAATTATAAAATGTCATACATACATAAATAAAATTAGTTGAAATCATATGGTTTAAGAATGAACACTGAAAACGTTTCCTTAAAGGTAGATGATAGTATGTCTAAAATATTGAAAACCTTAAAAATATAATAAAGGCAAATAATGCAAAAAAATAAAGCAATTAGGAATTCCTGGAGTGGGGGTTGGGGGGCTGCACAAATGCATCATGATCTAAATATGAAGATTTTAAGCAGTTGATTGGGTGTAGGAAAGAATTCATTTTACTTTGAAGCTAGGAACTCTGTCCTTAGTAACCTAGGAGTAACAGCATTGGATCCTTACAGAAGGACGTATAATTCTAACAAATGATTTGACTGGCATTTAACAATATTTGGGTACTCATAATAATGTTAAGACTGTTTGGTTTTCAGCATTTAAAGTCAATTATGTAACATTGGGAGGAGGAAAGACAGTGAGCTACATCCTTATCTTAGACAGTATATATTGTCTACAGTTGATTATTTAAGAAATAAAATTATAAACATATTATCTCAAGTTATGAAGATATCACTAGAAGAACTAAAAACAGAAACAACTACAACTAAAAAGAAGACTGGATATATTATTTTATTACCGTATACATATATTTTTACATAATTTTTTAAAATTCATGCTTAATATTTTACAATTTAGATGTTTCAAAAAGATTTGCATTGAGAAATGTTTTAAAACAAGGAGTTGGGAATAAAATTGTATTTTTAGTCATAAGTTTATATTGCATATATTACATTAATAGTTCCATAATCAGTTCTTATTTTCTGATTGAGGCCCTAGAAATATTGTAACAATACCAGCATCATTTATGATTAGGAAAAGCAGCTAAAAAAGCACTGGATCCCATTTGCTTTCAATATTGACCATATGGCACCAATAAATGGTATTAAATTACTTCAAAGGAAAGTTAAAAGTACAAGTTTTCCTATCCCTGCTGAGTTTGCTATTAGTTTTATGTCTTGGGTACTCTACCCTATAATATTTTGCTTCCTTGTTTTTACTACTGTTTAGTTAATAAGAACTCGTAGGAGGGAATCATGGATGTGAAGCTGAAATGAGGTGGGCTTTTGCTTTAGAAATAACTGAGACCTGGTCAGCAGCTGGAGGCACATGAAAATCCATCAAATTATATTTGACTCAGTTTGAACTGTAGTCCTTCTAGAGAAATTTATATTTGATCATGGAATTTCCTTGGAACTCTGAATTTCTTACAACCTTCTTATTCCAGTTTACTAAAGCAGTGAAGCACTTCGGGGAAGAGGCTGGCAAAATACAGCCAGATGAGTTCTTTGGCATTTTTGATCAATTTCTTCAAGCTGTGTCAGAAGCCAAACAAGAGAATGAAAACATGAGAAAGAAGAAGGAAGAGGAAGAGCGCCGAGCTCGCATGGAAGCTCAGGTTTGGGAGTTCTGTTGCTGTAGCCCCTTGGTCATTTAGAGAACACTCTGGTGTGCAGGCAACAATGAGGGGGGAAAGGCACTTCCCTAGAATGCTGCTGGGGATTTGAGTTGGTATAAAGTTTCTCTTGGGCAATGTGGCAGTGTAAACCCAAAGCCTTAAAAAATACATACATATCCTTTGAACTGGAATTCCATTTCTTAGAAACTGTTCTACAGAAATAATCATAATTTGCACAAAGATTAAAACAGAAAAATGTTCAGAGCAGCATTCTTTAAATAGCCCCAAAGTGGAAGCCACCAAAATGTTTCCCAATAGGGCATTAATTATAAGTAATGTAATAGCTGCATAGCGGAATATTTATGCAGTCATTTAGTCATGTCTTCTGAGAATATGTAATGATAAAGGAAAGTTTACACAATAGTATTTACATGAAACAGTTTTTATTTTTGGTAAAAAAAGTGTTAATATAGAGAATGATTATCAATGTGATATACCCCAAAAGGTTCACAGTGGTTATCTCCTGGTAGAATTAAAGATGCTTTGTGTTTTCCATTTGCTTATCTGACTTCTCTTGATTTTTTATAAAGCATGTGTATTATTTGACTTTTAATAAAAATAACTCTTGTATAGTAGTGTCCAGGCATCATCCACTATAGATACAGGTTGAGCCTTTAATGTTAAAAAAAAAAAAAAAGAAAGAAAAAGTGGCTAGATGACCATTTGCCTTAGTCTTTCTGTAACATAAGAGAGAACCAAATTTGGAATCTATTAAATTGTGATAACTTTTTCTTGTTCCGTTACAAAAACAAGAATTGCCTTAATTTGCTTTTTTTTTAAAAAACTAGAATATCATGAGGTTTATCTAGAATCTAGATGGAGAGGGTTCTAATCACAAAGTAGTGATCACTGATAATTTTTTTTCATCATTCATTACTTCTACAGTGAGACTACATGTCCAAGTTATCCCTCTGTAACATTCAAGAGGGTTAGCAGCTATTATAGATGCCCATAGCTTGGTGTGACTGAAACATTGCCATCTTTCACAGAATTTATTTCCACTGAAATAAAACATTTTGACACTTCTCTAAGTTCAGTTTTAAGAGGTATCTTTCTATTTGCAGCTTAAAGAACAACGTGAAAGGGAACGCAAAATGAGAAAAGCAAAAGAGAATAGTGAAGAAAGCGGAGAGTTTGATGACCTGGTTTCAGCTTTACGTTCAGGAGAAGTCTTTGACAAAGACCTTTCTAAACTGAAAAGGAATCGCAAACGCATAACCAACCAGATAACAGACAGCAGCCGGGAGAGACCAGTCACAAAACTTAATTTCTAAATTTCCTTGAACACTTTTTTAGAAAGCTCATTAGCAGTCCTTTGAAGTGACTAGAACGTTTCATTACACTGCCTTGCAATCCAAACAGTGGCAATTTCTTCTTCCATCTGTGAGTGAATGTGTGTGTGTGTGTGTGTATGTGTATATAATGTATATAGATGTTTGAGTGTTGTCTGGAGACTTATATGTATGGTTTTAAAAAAAATCTACGTTAATGTATGTGCTCAGAAACCCTTTGTATGCATTCATATTGAGTGTGGCTCATTTTCTTTTCCTGAACACCATATCTGAAGCACAATACTATCTCCTGAAAGAGATGACAGAGACATTCCCTAGAGTAAAGAAAAATAAAAACAAAACAAAAGGCTTGAGAAATATTTTATGGTTTCCAAGCTTCGTATACTTAGAATTATTTTCATTGGTGGAACTGGTGTCAGAAAAATATAGATTTAAAATGGTTTTTGGTAGTTGACAGAGTGATGCTGGCGCATTGCATCAGTAATAGATAGGACCAGCTTTGAATTTTTGACATTGGTGTGGGGATACAGTCTGTAAATGTTTATTAAGAATATCTTGCACACAATCTGAATTATGTAGAATGTCATATCAGATTTTTTTATATATATTTAGAACTTGAACATCAGTTTTTCTTTCCTAATTTCACTGAGGTTTCTGCCAAGTGCTCTTGATGATTTCTTTAAATTGCTTTTGAAAGAACGCTATCTAAATGCAATCCATGCTCTTGTTAAAGAATGAGATTGCTAGGATGTGCTTGTTTTTTTAACAATAAAGATAAAAAAACTTTAAAAAAATAAAATTGCCCACCCAAGACTTAAAAGGAGGAATGCTCTGAAGGGATAAAAATTATAAAAGGATTTCTTTAAATGGGGTGCTTTTGTTTGTTTTTGTATTTTCTATCTTCTGTTCTGTAGGACAAACTGCGTCTCTGTAAATATAGGTCTGGACTGAAGAACATTTAGTGAATGCACACAATGTCAACAACATCAACAGAAATGCCAAGATCTGTTTATCTCTAAGTATGTTTGAAGTGGTTTGCTGTTTATATGTTGTCCTATTAAATTGTGTGTCAGTAAAGCTACCTGTAAAATTTCAGTCCAAAAAATAAAGCTCTCAGGGAGACTTGAATATAGACACTTACCATTAACCTACCAACTCTTAAAACCCTTAAATTATATGATATATAAAGAGGACTGTTACTTGTTTTTTGTTTTTTGTGGGGTTTTTTTGCTTTGCTTTTATTTATTTGTAGTGGGGGAGGGGACAAGTTTCTCTCTTTTTTTTTTCCCATCAATCCTGTTGTGGTTGGGTTTCCTGTGGACAGAGTAGTTTGTCCTGTTGCACTAGAGCATTATTTACTCACTAAATTGTTTTTCAATCAATTAACAAATATTTATTGAACACCTACTATGTGCCAGGCATAGTAGGGCTACAATGATAAGCAAGACAGAGTCCTTGCCCCTGAAGCTTATGCTTTAATGGGGATACTAAGGGACATATAGAACACCAATGTGTGCACTGTACAGGAATTGTGCTATTTAAAAATAATTTGTATAAACTATAATGCTTAGCACAGATGGCAAGGTATCTGTGCTATGTGAAAGCTGTGAAATAGTACTCTAAGAGTTGTCAAGAGTTGTGGTTTTACATTTTTTCCTTATTGCAAACTTGGCGGCTCTCTGTATACTATATGAAAGTAAATGACCAGCAAATAAAACAGTCATAGATACAAAGCAGAGGCTGAGCTCTCCAACCCCCAGCCACCATGGTCTGCAAATACACCATGTTAAAGGTGCAGCTGGAGACTTTGCTCAAAAAGGCTTGGGGGTGACTAGGAGGAGTGGGCTATAAAGATGGTTTTGTCTATTCCTTAACTAAAGTGCCTCTCTATATATTTTTTTCTATTTATAGCAGGAGAAATTTGGTCTAGCTCAATTTTGGAGTTGTATTTTGAAAACGGCTTTGGTTTGGAGTATAAGGAATGGACAGGTGGGGGAAGGTTCACAGAAAAGAGCAAGTTTGCTTAGCATGTCCCGCCTGCCCTTTTCAATCATCTTAATTTGGAAATGGCCATCCTGGTAGGCCTCCTTTGCCATTTACATTTTTTGGATTCTTTTCCCCCAAAAGCTGTGTGCAGGTAATTCCATGTGCCATTGTTGGAAAAAAAAAAAACAACCACTTTTAGATTGGTGCTGGTGTAAGTAGTCACTTTTCTCTCTTGGGTGTGTATTTTGAAAATTTTTGTTAGTTTTTTTAAATTAATGCCAAAAAGAAAAAGCATTATAATTTGTAAACTTAATTATGTCTTGTGTCTTATTAGCTTAGTAGTTGGAACCACTTAGTCTTTAGGTGCAAGACTGTTGTTATAGTACCAAGAAAAAAATGTTGTATGTGTTATGAGACTGTACATTTTTTTAAAAAATAGCAATATGCAATAAAGTGACATTCATTGGGTGTACATATATGTGTTCTATGAATTATTAAAATAACATCAAATTTCTTTGCCCTCTCCACCACTGAACCTTAAGTATTGCAATTTATTCATAAATCAGAAATATATACAATTTTTAAAATTTGTACATATTGACCCCCTGAGGCTTATCATTTTATGTTATGGTATTCACTATATCCACTGGGTACTATGTGCTACCTGTTTTTATATTTTGGTTTATTATATAGCTTCATGTTATATATGGTGGGACTACTGATGAAATTATGTAACTGGGGGTATGAAAAAACATCTCTAATCTCTAGAATCAAAACATTTTCATTTTGAAGCATTTTTTTAATTTTAATTTTTATTTTTAAAGAAGCTTTAGATTTCATAAATGTTACATAAAAAATATAAGGGATTCCCATACGCCCCACTCCCCCTCCCACACTTTCCCACATTAACAACATCCTTTGTTAGTGTGGTACATTTGTTACAATTGATGAACCCATTTTGAAGCATTGATACTAACTATGGACTACAGTTTACCTTATAGTTTACACTCTGTCCCTCGCAATTTTATAGGTTATGATAAAATATACAATGGCCTGTATCTGTCATTGCAATGTCATGCAGGACAATTCCAATGTCCCAAAAATGCCTCCATATTACACCTATTCTTCCCTCTCATCACTCAACCTCTGGTGGCCACTGCCTTTTTATCAATGATAAGAGTTCTTCCATTGCTAGAATAAATGTCTATAGTAGAATAATAATAAGTCTACTTTAGTCCATTGTGCATTCCCCAATCTTGAGGATTTGGGGACGGTGATGCCTTCTCTGCTTCTAATTGAGAAGGAGCTTAGATCCCATGGGGCAGATGGATGGCACTATCTTGCTTGCAGTTGCAGACACTATCTGTTCCTTGGGATAAGTGTTGTCCATCATCATCTCCTTGTTAGTTGTCCTATATGAGTCCAATGAACTGGAAAGTAGGTGTTACAACTCTGCTGAAAGCATTTTCTTTTTAAAAAGTTTTATCATATAGATCAAAATGGGTCATGTCACCTGTACAGAACCAGGAAAGTTGGGATCCCATATCGCTTTGCCCCATATCACTTTGGCATCCAGGCCAGTCTCAACCCAATTTAGGGTCAAGCTGGAAATAAACTGCCCTAGTTGTTGATTGAGTATCCAAGCACTCCATACATTAATCTTTTTGATCTTTTGGAATGGACTTATGTTTTTTTATAAGTGAGTAAACCTTGCAACTGCTGGGCATCTTGCTTTCATTTAGCATACTGTGTGCTATCCAAAGGCTATGTCATTCTCTGAAGCTACTATTCATATAGGAAAGACCCTTCTGAATGTCAGAAAAATTTTACATCCCATCACACAAACTGAATGTAACATTGCCTATTTGTACATTTGAGTGTGGAGTTATGGGCATTACCACCTACATGGTTGGTTGCCTGTGATATATCGAGAGAAATGGAGGAAAATAAGAAACTTTCAGATAATTACATTCACTTCTGTGTCTTCATTTTCCTCCAAGAAATCACCATGGGGAGAGTTGTGCTTTTGGTTATTTCCTATCACGTGGAAAGCCTAAAATAAGAACTCCCAAGGTTTAACTGCCCCTTGCCATTCAGTTCCATAAACAGTAGCTACAAGAAGCATTGGTCTGTGTCTGGAGAGATTGAAAAGTCGGGATTCTAGGGCTTCTGGCATCTGGGTCATTTACAGACTATCACTATATTGAATCACAAGCTCATTTTCTCTATGTGGTCTCTGTATGTTGTTTTTAAGTCTCTGTATCCCTGCCTACCCACCCCCATTAACATGAACTCTACTCAAATCTAAAAACCTATTGAGTCTGTAATTAAGAGATGACTTTTAAAAATCTATGAATTCTTTATCTTAGAGAAAGTTTGGAACCCCTGGAGAAAGGAGTTTCATTTTTATATAGACTTTAGTGTTTTCCATAATACAGACCAATCAGAATTATTTTTCATCTGGCTTATGGGGAAAAGAGGAGACCTGCCCTTTGGTCTCTTCTCTGACCTCTTTTATCTACTGCAATAAGCTGTGCGTTTCCATGGTATCAAACAAACAACATGGGCACAGGATTGCACACTAGGGTTTCCAATTAAAGGAGACCTTAATTTTACTAAACCTTGGATATGCTATTGTTTTTCATGGGAAAGAGAGAGGTTCCTAAGTAGTGTCTTTGGGTATGATTTTCCCTAATTATTTGAATAAAGTGTTTGTTCTCTCTGCTGCTCTATGGTTTCCTTTGCTGGGAGGAAGAAGAAAGGAAACAAGGTTCTATAATACTGATCTTCAATACCAATTCCCCTTTTCCTTTACACCCATCATGATTTCTTGGGGACATTCCTGTGGCAAGGGAATCTGCAACTCCTTGTACAAAATGTGAGCATCTCTTTTAATTGTCCTCAGCTCTGTTCCTGTCTTTATCCCTCCACCCCTGCCTCCAATGTAGAAAAACTTCCCTAAGTTGAATTAGGTTTGGAGGTCACCCTGACTCTTCTGGGGAATGCCTGGAGAGATGATGAGTAATGACTCAGTAAGACAGTCACGGGAGGAGAAGGAGGTGCCTCTGTTCACTGCTTAACGAGAAAAGTCCCTGTATGCATCCCAAGAAACTGCCCTACAAATCTGGTCAAGTCGCCCTTTCTCCCTTGCACATACCCCCCTCAGCTAAATTCCTTTTGTAACTTTCCATGCAGTTTTGACATCCCCAGTTTATTCACATCTGAGTATATCCAAAAAGCCCAACAGGGTAACTTCTCATAATACTACCTTGGACTTCAGTTCAGGCTGCCATCCCCAAGACTTTAGATCCTTCAGGCCCTTCCTGAATAACGCAGACTAGACTAACAGGGTGTTTCTGTCCCTTCCTTAACTCTTATTCCTCAGAAACCAGAGGGCAGAAATAAAGGAAGGGCTGATTACTAGTGAGTTGGTTACTTCTCAGGCAGTTCGTTATAAGCCTTTTTGGATTTCCATTTGAAACAGTTTTTATAAATTGACTGTCAATTGAAGGCTCACAGGAAGATCCTTTTCTTCCCTCCCACTCCCTACCTCCCCCCTTCCTTTCTTCCTTCCACCATCAGAAAAGCCTCATTATTAGAAATCCTCTTAAAGTACCTTTTGCAGAAAACAGTCCTTCTGCCTTGAATGGAGATCTCTGATCTTGAAAAGCAGCAGCTGTTTAATGACCTGACACTTTGGAGGCACAGCTCAGCTTGGAGTGGGGTCATGTGGGCACTATCTCACCAGGGTTGCTGTTAAAAGATTTATGCAATGGGGAAAGGAGCCTTTGACACAGGATCTGAAGAAACGATGCCTCTAGGACAAATGGCATTGACTTTACCTCACTAGAGAGTGGCAAAGTTGACACCAGTCCCAAAACTACCTATGTCACTAAATTCACTCCTCAGAAAACCACTCCCAACTTCCCATTGCCTGTTCTGTTCCCTTGCACCAATTTTTAAGCAACACTGAATTCCAGGGTTGTGTCTATTGCCATCAAACATGAGATGTCACCCTACGTGAGTCTCCTAAATGGCTTTACTTCCTTTTTGGGAAGCTGGAGAGCCATCCTCAACTTCCCATTACAGGATGCTGTAGTCCTGCCTTTGAGGCAGTCCCTGGGAGCTGGGAATTCATTGCAGCCAACTAACTAACTAGAATTAAACAAACTGATTGCAGTGTTTATCAGCCACAGCCAAGAAACTGGGCC
The DNA here is from genome assembly GCA_029593785.1 of Cabassous unicinctus. Lineage (NCBI taxonomy): Eukaryota > Metazoa > Chordata > Mammalia > Cingulata > Chlamyphoridae > Cabassous > Cabassous unicinctus. The sequence continues at coordinate 9,257 of JAQZBX010036454.1, forward strand.
ACTCGCTCTGGCTGTTTGGGAAAGGCAAAGATGGAAGGGCAATTGTTTAAAGCACATTACATTTTAGCACTAAAGAGACTCATTCCAGGGTTTTCTTTTTAATTTACCAGGTAACTGTGGTAACACTGATCCTCTGATCCCCATCTGGGCTGCCCCGAAACCACTTGTGTTGCTTTAGGCATAAAATTGATGTATATCATTAGCATGGCTTTCCCCTATTGAGGCCGTTGTGGTGACCTAGGAAGAGTGTGGTTGGCAGAAGGGGAAGGAACAATTCAAGCTAAATGGATGCACCTGCTGCTCGTTTCACTAGAGTGACCACAGCTGGAGCATGTGTTCGTGTGGACACTGAATTTTAAGAGCAGCCCTGACAAGCGAAAATGCTTCCTGGACATGGTGACCTGTCTGGTGAAGACATATAAAACTGCCTTACAAGCAGCCATGTCAAGGGGACTTCTTGCCTGGAAAACAAATTATTATGGAGATCTGACAGCTGTCCTCAAATATTTGAAGAGGAAGAAGGCTTATTTTCTATTTCACCAGAAAGCAGAGCTACAACCAATGGACGAAAGTCACCAACAAATTGATTTCATTTTTTTAACCTATAGAGCATTTTTATACTTATAACTCAGCAGCAATTGAACAGGTTGCCTGATAAGAGACTGAGAGTCCTCATCCTACTGGCATTCAAGCCTCTAGACTGGAGGATCATCCATCCATCCATCAGGATATTGTCAGAGATTCTGCACTGAGTGGCAGGCAGGTTGGATAGATTTTTATTGTTTAAACCTTTTTATGAGATAATTTCAAACTTACAGAAAGCAAAAAATAAAATTATTTTCCCAGATTCACATATTGTTAAGATTTTACCCACTTGCTTTATCATTTGCTCTCTTGCTGTCTCTCTCTATGTGTGTATGTGTATACATAATTTTTTTTCTGAACCATTTGAGGGTTAGTTTTATACATCAAGTCCCTTAATTCCTAAGTATTCCAGAGTGCATTTCCTTACCATAGGGATATGCTCTTACATAACTTCAGTACATTTATCAACTTCATAAATTTACACTGATGCAGTGATCTAATCTACCATCCACATTCCAATTTTGTCAGTTGCTATAATAATGCCCTTTATTTATAACCCCCCCCCCCTACAGAAAAGGATCCAGTCAAAGTTCAGAGATTGCATTCAGCTGTCATATCTCCTTAGTCCCTTACACCCTTTAGCCTTTCTTTATCTTTTAGGACATTGACATTTTTGAAGACTAGTCTTGTGATAAGCAGAATAACACCCCCATAAATACGTCCACGTCTTAATCCCCAGAACCTTCTAATGTTATCTTACATGCCAAAGGGGACACAATTAAGATAAACATCTTGAGATGGGGAGATTATCCTGGATTATCTGAGTGGGCCCGATGTATTCACAAGGGTCCTTAGAGGAGGGCGCAGGAGAATCGGAGCCAGAGAAGGAAATGTGATGACAGCAGCAGAGGTCCAAGTGAGGTGGTGGCTGGCTTTGACGATGGAAGGAGTCCACAAGCCAAGGAATACAAGCCTCCCCCCCCCCTTTTTTTTTTCACTATACCTCATCTTGCTTTTGTCTGATGTTTCTTTTTGAGCTGTTTGAGGTGATGCATTCTTGGAATGCTGCATAGATGGCATCGTGTCCTCTGGGTATCACATCTGGAGGAACACGATGTTCATCTGTCCCTCATGTGTGACGTAAATTTTGACCACTCCATCAAGGTGTTGCCCAGTTTCTTCACTGTATTATTACAGGGTTTTGTTCTCTCTTGTAATTAATAAGCAGTCTATGCTGCATCAAAATTTCTGCCTAGATTTAGCATCTGATCAGAGCATCATCATGATGGTGAAAATGATGATCACTCAGCTCCAACACTCCCTCCACATGTACCAGTTGGTCCTCAGCATCTTACAGTAAGCAAGAGCCCTCCCATGCCCCATTAAACAATTATTCTATATACTATCTGTATGGACTCATGAATTCCTATTTTTTTTCTAATGGTTTTATAGGTCGTAAATTATTTTGGTGCTCAAATTGTTCCAGATTTGGCCAGGGGGAGCCCCTTGTCTGGCTCCTGGATCATTGTGATATATCTCCATTTTTAAAAAAGCATTTCCTAACTTTCTGTCATAACAAAAGGTTCCAAGTTTAACTTGTACTTACCCTGCCCCAGCATTGGGATCAGCCATTTCTCTAAGGAATTCTGGTACCTTTTAGTGGAGAATAGTATCAGACACCAAGATTAACTTTGCTTCTTTGACCTTTCCACAAAGTGAGGAAATGTAGACATGTATAGATACATACACACACAAACATACCTGCACATATACATACATGTGCATATTAACAGGTATATACATGCAAATGCTTTAGAAATGATGAAGTCACATCAATACTTTAGATTCTAATCCATCCCTACAGGGTTCTTCCTTGCCTTCCCCCATTCCATGTTTGTATGACCCTTTTTCCACAGTGAGAAACGATATTAACGTATTTACTCATTTGCTCAATCCTATATTAAATCGAAGAGTTTCAAAATTACTCCTCATGTAACACTACAACAAGTAAACCTACACTAAAAGAGTTCAGGACTTGTTTTCACTTCTTCCCTCGCCCCCCGCGCCCCTGCCATCTCTCCTCTCCACACCTACTCTGCTCCTGATTGAGGCTGTCTAGTCAAAAACTGTGTTCATGAGGCACTTGGATTTGTCTTTTCTTTTTTCCTCCCCCTTGGATGGGGTTATCATTTGAAATACATGAAGTTCATTAGTTTTCAGTTTTGCCCTGTTCTCATTCTTATATATTTAATTTTATATTTTGAATCTGTGAACTATTAATGTACTTTCAAAGACAAAACTACACAAGCAGATACACCCAGAGAAGTGTCACTCCTATATTCGTTCCACTCCATTCTCTCCACCCCACCCAGTCTTGCAGGTATTCATCTCCAACGTTTTCCTGTTTATCCTTCCTGCTTCCTTTTGCAATGATAAGCAGACATAGGTATGTTTCTTTATTTTCCCTTCTTTTTTGCCCAAGAGATAGTATACTATATTTGTTATTTTGCAGTGTCCCTTTTACACTTAATATCTGTTGGAAATCACTCCATAACAGTTCAGAGATCTCCATCTTAATTCTTTATTTACTGCTGCATAATATTCTATTGTGTGAGGGAACCATAATTTATCTAACAAATCTCCAACATTTTTCAATTACATATAACTTTGCAGTGAGTAAATTTGTGCATATGTATTTTATATTGTTGGAGGTATATTTCCAGTAGAAATTGCAAATGTTGTTTTGTTATATATTGTCAAACTCCCCTCATAATGGTTTACCATTTTGCATTCCCACTAGCAATATATGTGTGCCTCTTTTCTCATAGCCTTGCCAAGCTTCTGAATTTTTGCCAGTCTGATGGGTGATACATAGCTCATAAAGTTTAATTTGCATTTCACTTATTATGAGTGAGTTGAACATCTTTTCATATGCTGAGGGAAGGGCCATTTTTATATCTTTTAAAAATGATCTCTTCATGGCAGTGCCCATTTTTCTGTAAGATTTTTTATCTTCATCTCAGTTTTTAAGAGTCCTTTATGAATTGGATAGTGGGCCTTTATTCTATAATATATGTTGCAAAGATTTTTCCCATTTTATCATTTGCCTTTTGACTTTGCTTAGGGTGTGTTATCCCATGCAAAATTTGACATTTTTGTGTAGTAAGATTTATAAATATTTTCTTTTATCACCTCTAGATTTTGAAGTGTACTTAGAAACTCTTTACCTGCATGAAAGTTAAAGAGGAATTCACCCATGTTCTTTTAGACTTTTATAGTTTTATTCTTTACACTTAGATCTATGATCCATTTGAAGTTTATTCTTATATAAGGTATGAAGAATGGGTCTAATTTCATCTTTTTCCAAATGACTAGTAATCCCAACAGGGTTTATTAAATAGACTATTTTTGTTCCAGTGATTTGAGATGCTGTCTTTATCATGTACTAGATGTTTACATGTAGTTGAATCTGTTTCTGGATTTTAACATTCCTTGTTAAGTTTATTTCTCTATAGGTTATCTTTTTTGGTTTTTATTATAAATGTTTTGCTCATCCATTATATCTTCTAACTGGTAATATTTGTGCATTATGAATGCTTTTGATTTTTACGTGTTAACTTTGAATTCTGTTTCTTTGTTGAATTCTTTTGTTATTTGAGTTATATTTCTCATTGCTTCTCTAGATCAGGCAAACTTTTCTATAAAAGGTGAAATAGTAAATATTTTAGACTTTGAGGCCTATACAAGTCTCTGTCACAACTATTCACTCTGCCACTGTAGCACCAAAGAGGCATAGACAATATATAAATGATTGATGTTGTTGAATTCCAGTAAAACTCTAATTACAAAACAGGTGGCAAACTAGATATGACCTGTAGTTCATAGTTTGCTGACCCTTGCTCTAGAGTTTTTCAGGTACGCTATCATGTCATCTGCAAATGGAAATGTTTTTATTTCTTCTGTTCCTACTCTTATGCTTCTAATTAATTTTCCTAATCTAATTGCTATTTAACAATGTTAAATACTTATGGAGATTGTTGGCATCTTTGCCTTAGTGGGAATCCTGTAGGGTAACCTCATCATGTAATCCTTTAGGATTAAATATATATATATTATTATGTTGAGGAACTAGCCATCCATTCCTCTTTTTACAAGAATTTTTATTAGGAATGGGCATTGAATTTTGTCAAAGACTTTTTCAGCATCTATGGAAATAATCATTTGGTTGTTTCCTTCCTTGACGCCACCAAGCACTGTCCCACATCAGGTTTTGCATTCTTTTCCTTTGCCCAAAACATTCTTCCCTTAGGTATCACATGGCTGCCTCTGTCATCTCTTTCAGATTTCTGTTCTAATTAACCTTCTCAGTAATGACTTCCTTACCACCTAATTTACAATTATAACACATGTCCATCCCAGTACCCCATCCCTATTATCTGCTATAGTTTTCTTCATAGCACTTATAATAATGTTTTGCATATCATTTGCTTATTATGTCTCCTGCTCCCACCACACACATTAGAATATAAGCTCTGTGAAGACTGTGCAGTTTGTTTTGTTCACTGTGTATCCCCAGCACCTGAAACAAATTCTGACGTACCAGAGAAACTCAATAAATGTTGTTAAATTAAATGAATGGCTTTACTATATCATTCTCTTTCTTTGATAGATTAAATATGCAAAAAGTAATAGAGAGGATATGAATAACACAATGAATAAGGCTGATTTAATAGAGCTATTTAAGTGAATATATATTTGAAAAGATCTCTTCTTTCAAAATATATATATTTTGAAACCCCTCTTTTCAAATGTCTGTGGCAGAGTTTCTCAACAGCAGCACTATTACATTTGGGGCTGAACAAATCTTTGTAGTAGAGCTGTCCTGTGCATTACCGAATGTTTAGCAGGATCCCTGATCTCTACCCATTAGATGCCAGTACCACCTTCCCCCAGTTGTGATAACCAAAATTATATCTAGGCATTGGAAATTGTCCCCTGGGGAAAAAATATACCCCAGTTGAGAATTACTGGCTTATGCCTATATTCTTAAAATTGAGATACACACACATATTACACATGCATACACAATATAAAATTTAATGACAAAGTTTAAATAAAAACACCACATTTACTTGGAGAGAAAATCCTTCAATAAATTTTGGGGTCAAAGTTAACCAAAATTACATACAAATCCATTTATAGTAAGTAATAGGGTTGTCAGATAAAGGACACCCTGCTAAATTTTAATTTCAGATAACGAATTTTTTTTTTAGTATAAGCACACCTCCATAATATTTGCAACATACTACAAATTGAAATTCAAAACTAATTGGACAGCTTATATATTTATTTGCTAAATCTAGGAACTCTAATTTATAAAATAGTGAAAATAAGACCACCAGATAGAAAAATATAGTCACTAGATGCAGAATACAGCCAAAGCTGTACTCAGAGGAAAAGGAATATTTGTCAATACCTTCATTATTTAAAAGAGAAATGACTAAAACTGAACTAAAAATTTAACTAAAAAATTAGAAAACAACAAAATAAGCCCAAGGAAAACAAAATTAAGTAACCTAAAGAAATGTCTCATGGCTAAGTTAATTTGAAGAAGGAGCCCTTGCCCACTCTTGTAATAGGCTTGCCAATAGGATTGTAAAACTCAAGTCCTTTTATCCTTGGACAGTACTGGCTACATTCTAATGGAATTCTCCATCTGCTCACCCTCCTTTTAAGTGCTCTCACTTGTCTTCTGTTGATAGCTTATCCTTTATATATTACCACACATCTCTCTCATGCTGTGTAATGTCAGCCAGATTTTGTCCAAAGACTCTCATCTATTACAAGAAGCTCTGTAATTATCGGTATAGACACTATTGTTTAGACTGGTGGTTTTAGAGAGAGCCTATTTCATGCCCATTTAGTTGATTTAGAGAGATTAACTGAGACCTAGAGAATTTCACTGTCCCTCTTATATATTATTCTTCAGTGACTTCAAAGCTGAATTCTGTAGTTTCAAGGAATTTCTCTGATATGCCCTTTTAGACATTTTCAGAGAGATGGCAATGCCTCTTACAGGCATTAGTGCTTGAAGCATGGGCTTAGGATGAAACTGTGAGTGACTGGACTCCCTGAAGAAAGCAATTATATCAACTAACTTTGAGAACGAGAGTGGGAACAAAGAAGAAAGGCCTATTGTGTATGATCAGCTATCACTATATTGTCATTTCCTGAGCAATGTTCTTATCAGCAGTGACTTTGTTGCCAATTTTTAATTCAAAAGAACATTACAAGAGGAAAATATCCAAATCTTTATGTAGTATTTCCTAAGTAATAAACACAGGATTTCCTGCATCCGAAATGACTTCAACAAATTGCCTGTTCCTTCAAACAGGGTCTGATGACATATTGGACACTGTTCCATTAGGTGCAGATAAGCTCATGATTGAAATCTCTTCCAGCTAAGACCGGAATTTTGCCAAGTGTGCAGCCAAACTCTGAGCTGTCAAGCCCTTCCAGGCTCAGGAGCTGCAGAAATGAATTTTAATTTCACACTGATTTCCATTTAGCCGTAGTGTTTCATGTGTTTACATCTTGTCTTCCCACACAGAGTATACAATCTGGGTTGGAGTTATCCATTTTTTCTGTGAGCTCAGGGGGATGCACAGTGATTAAAGAAAGGTAGGTAGGTAGTTAACAAATGCTTTTGGACTGTTGGTTTTAGAAATAATGAGATGGGAAAATTCTGGAGGGTTGACTCTGAGTTTTTCAATACTGGAATTTGTTTCTGGGAGCTAAGAGTAAACTTTCCAAGTCACAATCTTGACAGGAAGAAAGTTTATTCTGTCAATGTAGAGACTGGAATCTTTTCCTCTCAGACATAACTCTGGTCACACCAGGATAATTTATAAATCTGCATTAGAAGCAGTTCCTTCCCCCTTTCCCCATTCCTAATAGAGTGCTGGTGATGAACTAAGTGAGTGGAATTCTCTCCCCAGACTTCAGAGTCACCCTTCTTTTTTAAATCCTTCTTCAGTGAGTTGCTTCCGGAAGCATGTGGTTTCAAAATCCCCAGTAAACACTGTTGGCTTGAAACTCATTTGTACTTTAGTCATCACAATGATGTACCAGAGAGTCACAGCAGCCATTTCATTTTGCCAAAGGATGGAGGATGTACCGGATATAATAAAAATTCTACAGAAATATGGTATCCATGCCATTATATGGAAGTGATTAGGGAGGAAACCTTTTCAAGAAAAGACAGGATAAATCTTTGGAGTGAACATTTGTAATGCTCTCTCTACAATGTTGTCCCCATTCCTGTCAAATATAAATAGTAACTACGTAACTGGCCACAATCCCTTCAAAATGTCTTTGGTTTCAGGGAACACAAATCTGCAACTTAAGTAAATTGCCACCAGGCATTTTGTTAGCCCCCTAACTTTGTGCCTTCTCTTGTTGTATATCCAAGAATAACTGTTTGCCATGCCTCCAAGCTTTAATGAATTAACGAAAATAAACTAGTTAAAATATGACCACATAAATTTCCATGATTAATATTTGATAGGAAATTCCCTTTGAGAAAAATAACAATAACTACTTTATTAGTCAGTGTTCTCTAAGGAAACAGAACCAACAGGAAATATTTGTAATAGTATGAGATTTTATAAAATTGTCTCACATGACCGTGGGGATGCACAAGTCCAAATTCCTCAGGGTAGGCTGCAAATCAGGCTCCAATGAAGGTCCTCAATGAGTTCCCAGGAGACGCTGGCTGTCTGAAGTAGAGATGGGAATTCTCTCTCTGAAGACTGAAATCACTTCACCTTTTAAGGCCTTCAACTGATTGGATGAGACGTCACTCATTGCTGACGGCAATATCCTTTGTTGATGTAACCAGTCATCTATACAATCAATGCACTGATGATTAAAGTCCATGAAATGCCCTTGTATTACAGTTAGCCCAGTGCTTGCTTGACCAAACAACCGGGCACCATTACCTAGCCAAGTTGATTAGCTTAACCATCACAACTACATTTTTTTTTTAAGACCAGGCACTGGAATAAGTCTGTCCCATAAAACTACCTAATAGATACCCAAAGAACTATATTTGCTCACGTTTTACTGATGAGGAAACTGAAGGCCAAGCAAATTAAATAATTTACCCAAGTCCAAGCAAAATTCAACCATTATCTGACTGCAAAGTCTGAGCCTGTAACAAAATTTATTGGAAAAGAAACCTCAAGCATTGCCATTCTTCCCCTAATCTTTTGTCTTCTAAGTTAACACTACTTTTTTCCAAGTTTAAAGTTTGAAATTAGAGCAGAGCCTACAGCTACCTCTTTGGGGTCAAAGCATCACTTTATTTCCCTTTTGCAAGTGAGAACTTTCTAACATGGAATAGTAAACACAGGATGCTGGTGTTAGAGGGGACCTCAAAAGCACTGAAGTGATCACCTGTTGTTTTGGTTTCTTCACATATACTCCCCCTCCTGCTAACCATTCCCTCCCCACCAGTTAGTTAATCAAAATGCACCCCAGGAGCTTCAGGGAGCAGAAGTTAAAGACAAGCAGCCTTGTGACAAAACTGAGACAGAGATTTTTATTGTTATATTTTTATTAACTTATGAAAATAAGTTCATTATTGACTATTGAAAATGTTATTTTTCATTTTATTTTTATTTTTTATTCTTTTCTGTACACCCAGGTACCTCACCTGGGGAGGGTAGGCTCCAACGTGATTGATTGGT